>PVIR01002947.1:0-30948 GCA_004026965.1 Petromus typicus | reverse complement strand
GGGTCCTTGCGCTTGCGAGACAGGCGCCGGAACCACTGAGCTAACTCCCTGGCCCTATATCATTTTTTATGTTTACCCTTGAACAAGACACATGATGTAAGTGAAACTTTAGGGGATGGAAGAAGCTCAGAGTCCTTCCTAGGTGTTATGACTTGCTCTTCTGGAAAAATATCTAGATGTCCTGCTTACTATAGAAAGAACAAGAAAAAGCAGGTAAGAGAAGGTACAATGACCTTTTTGCTGAGACCCTTCCTGCTTGTCTGAACCCAAATCCCTCAGCAGGCCAGATCACCATGCTTTGGCAGATCATGTCCTAAGTCCCAACCTCACTAAGAGATCTTGATTCACTAAGCATCCCCCATAGTGTTTGGAATTATCCTTAAGCCTGGAATGATTGGCCTATAATACCAAGTTGACTAACAGTTGTGAGACTGAAGCATAACCATGTAAAATCTTTCCCTAGGAATGTGTGTTGCTTAAAAAAATAGATTTCACTGAGAATTAGTTTTTACTCTTTGATAAGAGATTCTCAGAAGACCTCCTGTTAAAATTTATAATATCTCAATACTAGTGCAAAGAAGCAACATATAAACTCATCTTTCATAAACTGGTGGAGGTAATTTGATTAAATTAAATTAAAAATCATGTGCTGCTTATTCACACAGTGTTTCTACTGATTAATATTAGCAAATAAAGTCATTTCCATTTTACTGAAAAAGAAATACTTAAGATTATAGGAACATATGCCAAAATTTTTTATTATATATCAAAAGAGAGATTATCTGATTTATAGTTCTGGAATCTAATGTAGGCTGAGAGTAACTGTCAAAAGGAAATTCTAAGAAAAAAGTAAAATCAATGAGTTTCAGAGATATGAAAGTGAGCTCTGGTTGAAGAGAACTTATTAATTCATATGTTATGTGGGAAGCAGGCAGATATTAGAACCTGTTCAGAAGAAAAGGCTAAGCACCACAAAAATCTATGAAATAAAAGACTCTTGAGACAAACTGAAATACATTAAACTTGGTTTCCCTAAATGAGGAAAGTCAATTAAAATCTTTATCACACAAGATAATTTGCATACCTGTCAGTTATTTGCATTCTGCAAAGCTTTGTGAAATTACACAAGGCCATGACTAGAGCTATAATTTAATAACCCTGAGAATGTACTAATGTGTAATGCAGTTTTCAATTGAAAGACAATATTTATTTCTATGTGACCAAGACTGCATTACAAGTACCTAGTAGGAATAGGATTACTTTATATTAAATGTTCTTCTTCCTTCAAATTATTCCTCATGTGATTCAGACACATGCCTAAATGATATTGAGGTAATATGGAAGAAATAAAACCTAGGTATAGAGGACACAAGAAAATCATAACTAAAAATAGTACTTTTAAGGAAGACTGTACCCTTTAAGACCCGTGAAGTCACCTAAGACACTCTCATGACAACATTTCTTGGGTAGATCTATACCACTTCACTACAGGGCTGTCACAAAGAGACTATAAGAAAGCAAGGAATAGAAACCCGTCCCTGAGATAAAGACTGTCCCACTGTCAAGGGCTTGGCAAGGTTTACATTCTTTCTATACCAAACCCATCATTAACACTCCAAAAATTGGCCAGTTAAGAACAAGACCCAAATGCATAAAAACTGTATCATTTGTCTGGTATGAAAAACTGAAGGTGTAAATGAGATGCCAAACATGTAAGTATTATGAAATAGGAAGAAAATGTTCAAAATGAGAAGGAAAAAAGGAAGCAGGAGAAAGTAAAGAAAGAAAAGAAAAATTTGATGGTTAAAAAAACGAAATAGAACTTGTGTATATGGGGGTGGGGAGTTGTAGAAAAGGCAGGGGAATGGAAAAAATGAGAATCAAGATGTGTCATGTACTGGCACAAACTCTCAATGTTGAATTTCTTATCATGTATATGTAAAATCTACCAATAAAATTAGTTTTTAAAAAAACACACATCCAGATAATGTTTAAGTGGTATATTCAAAAAGTAAACCAACTGCATCCTACAATGAGCTGTTATCCTTTTGAAAGGAGGAATGAGTGAATATGTTTTTCCTAGCTCTTTAAGAAAAGCATACACAGTATACACCCAATTCCATACTGTCAGGTGTCTCTTTCCTTTGAACACCTGCATTGTTCTCTTGTGTTACAAGTAAAACTTGCCCTCTACCAATTTAGAGCCCACTCATTCCTCTGGGTTCTTTAAAATAACTGAAAACAGAGAGATTAAGTAGAGGAAAGATAGATTTTTATCAATTCTTGCAGTGGAGGATGTAACATGTCAACCTGAGTGGACTAAAAAGTGTTTCCAAAATTAGTTCTGGTGTGCTGATGGATGAGCAACAGGGAGGCTGGCAAACTGATGGAAGAAGACTCACAGCAGACGAGGCTGGCATCAACCCATAGGCCTGTAGCCTGGATGCCATGAAAGGGAAAATAAGAAGGAAAATTTTTCATTTTTGGAAGAACTGCAGTGCTGTTTCTTTAGTCTTTCAGTGTAGATTTACACTGATGACTTTAACATAAGCTTCCACCTCTTCCCTTGTACTGTGGCAGCATTATTAATATATCTTCTATGACCTCCATATTCTTGGGGTAGCAGCTACTGGAAATTGTACGTTCTCCACTCTCTGATTTTTTAAGCCTATATAATTAATTCTCTTGCATAATTAGACAGATTCTGAGTCCCCTCAAGTACTTAAAAAGCAGTTCTTCAATACTGAACCACGGAAGGAAGGTGTCGGAATACCAATGAACCACCTGAGGACTCCAAACTGTAACGTTGAGAAATATTTTGAAGTTCATATTGCCCACCTTCAGTGATGGGGCTCTGATGAAACAAAGAGGTTAAAATGTTTAAAACTTAGGATTTTTAATGTTAATCTATTTCTCTAGGTTCTTGGTAGTAAGGCAAAGCTACTATCCTAACCCTCATGACAGAACTATATTTTCAACATTTCCAGATCCTCTGAAGGGCCAAAGTTTGGGCAAATTTGCACTAATACATACCCTCCTGGCTTTTTCTCTATCCTTTCTATAAATTGGACTGTTCTGCATATTCAAGAGGGATGAACTCTCTGTCCTCCCAATTTGGCCAATCTGCATAAGCTTTTTTAAAATTATTTTTATGAACTTTTTTCATACAAGATAGACAAACAAATCTATGCAGCTAGAGCCTAGATGCAGACCTCTAATTGTGTTTCCAGTAACCCTGGGGAAAGAACAGTTACAGTACATCCTAGGGTCTGAGGAGTTGGATGTGCAAGTTTAATTGCTCAGTGAGTGTGAGACAAACTTCAAAAAGGCTATTTTGAGAGATTATAGCCAGATATTGAAGGGAACTAGGAACATTAGGAACTCATAAGAGGGCTGGAGATTTACCTCAGTGAGTCTTGTGCCTGCCTTTCAAGCACAAGGCCCTAAATCCCCAGTACCAAAAAATAAATAAAAATACAGAACTCATAAGAACTCAAATGTGTACATGATAGCAGGACTCAGATCAGTTTATAAGTAGGTAATGAAGCTCTATGAAAATTATGAGGACTATGTAATCTCCTAACCAAAATGATGTGAGATAACACTCAATGGAAACATCCAGTTTTCCTCTATAATCACTCCCATTTTGCTCAAAGATAATTAAAATTAAATTATCCTCATTTGCCTATTGTGTAGTTTCATTAAAGTTGACCTGGTTGTTTGTGCAAACTCAACAAGAATATTAACTGACCACATATGTTTTTAAGTTTACTTTGCTCTAACTTTTATAAGAAATCTTCAGATTAGCATCTTGAAGCTATAGGTCAAACTTAGTGCCTGTCAGCTGTGATATTAATAGAGTTAGATAAATTGCCTTCTTCTTCGGGTCTACAAGTTACATAGAAGTCCTTGGATATGTCCGAAAGTGATGTCATTTATAGATCTGTGAAGTTTAAAAGTCTATATATCTGATAATAGGCCAGATTTTCATGTAGGTTTAATAAGTTCTAGCTATGTAAAGTACCTTTAGTTCCTTAAAGTTGTCTCATGACATATTCTGTGTACCTTGCTCATGAGTATCATAGTCAAAGCAAACGTTTAGTTACACAGTCAATGTTTTCACTGATACCATATTATCAAAGGGAGAGTTGTTGCGTCCCAGGGTCTCCGCATGGAGTGATATCCTTATCCTAACCTTCTTAACTTTTATTTTTCAAGCTCTTCTTCAGTGATCACATTGCTAGTGATAAGCTCCAAGTCACAATTTTCTTGTCTTGGTCTCGCACAATGCTGGAAATACAGGAGTGGCCCACCATACCCAGCTACTGATTCACTTCTCTGAATAATTATGTTGATGTGAAAACACAAATATTTTGAGATTTTCAAATTAAAAATAGATCTGTTAAGGACAAGAACTTATTTCAGTTGTGTTTATAAAATCATGTGTCATGGCTAACTTACAAAAGGAAGTATTTCTTAAACCAGCACATGTGTACTCAGTGTACATATACAGTTCTGTACCTATGCTCTACCAGGTATTAACATCACTTCAGTAATACTTCTCCTTAATTTCAAGCTTCTGGTTTCAACTAATTTAGAGTTCTTGAAGTTCATATTAGTGGTACTAGAAACCTGTATTACATAACATGCCTTAGTCCCTTTCATGTGTGTCTTAGGTAGACCCCTTTTGTAAAGGTGTATTCTCTGGCCCAGAGTTCACAAGAAGTTTTAAGAAGAGATAAAAGTAAGAAGCTGCCAGGAACCAGTGCCCACCCATTTGCTTCTTCCTCAAATTTTCACATCACTAGTTTTCTGCTTGTGTTCTTTAAAATTCCTCAACTATCCTGTTTACTCATAACTTGGTAACTAAATCCATGTCTGGCATTTCTCTTTCCAAAGTGATATCCTACCTGAAGATCTGACCATTGGGAGAATTTACCTTCACTCTAGTCTTGCAAGCAAAGCCAGACAAGATATGGTAATAGGAGTAGAGCCTGTAGACATTTAGACCACCTCATGTGGCTCGCCTGTATCTTCAGGGTCTGCTCAGAACCAATAACATATGCACACCACTCCCCTTTGATGGTGGAGCAGCATTACCAGTGTTTAACTTTATGGTTTGTGTGCCTAAATAATGTTAGATTCTTTATGGACTACTCAGGTTACATGGTAGTTCTACAGCTTGTAATTAAATATACTGTGCCTCTATTACGGCCCCCTAATAATAGGTCAAGAGCTATTTCTTCAAAGAAGAATTGAGGACTATAAATCCTTAGTTCCAAATTCTAAGAACCTCTGCTGTGATTCATCTATTGTGACCTGCCAAAAGCTCTAACCGACATCTGTGTTTCAGTGACATTTCAAGCACCATTGAATATGCTGCATCAGATGGTCTAAGTGGTAGAGAAGCTTCTACATAATCCTGAACACATCATCAAGCCTTTTCTTTCTTTGGGTCTGTCAAAATTAGTGACTTTCTGAGACATTCAGGAAATGGTCAGTAGAGCACTTTGAAATTAGACATGTGTTCCCTGAAAAATCCAGAGTCAGCCCTTTACAAAGGCCCAGATGGAACAACTTATTTTTCACATTATAAGCAGCATATTGATACACATACATTGTTGAGCCCTTTGAAATGTCACTGAATTACATGACTCATGAATGTAAATGAAATTTATTTCCCCACTCACTCTCTGACATATGAGACCTGTCAATAATTTCAGTTTAGTTGCTGCTTTTTGCTCATTTGTCTGATCAGTGTGTTATTTACATAATAGTCAAGTGTAATAATTTGTGGAGCTGAAGAGGACTACATTTTAACATAGCATTTAAGAGCACATTCATCACGGGGTTAGACAACTGAATTCATGGTGGGAGATTCCAGCTGAAAGCAAATGAGTGTTGTTGGTCCTTCCTGACAGGGCTGAAGAAGAATTCATTGGAGAGCATAGTAACTGCATGCTACAAAGGAGATAGTCTACCCAAGCAATAGCACACAGTTCACATGAATATAGTTTTAGTCAACATCCAATTAAGTTTTTGATAATCTAGTGGAACTCATCAAGATTCATCAGTGTTCTACACAAACAATATATAAGTTGAATAATGATATTGTAGGAATAATGGGCTTTGCACTTTTCAATTCCTTGAGGAGCCACTAATTTATAGAATCCATCTAGGCATATGATACGCCTTATAGTTTATTATTTAAATAGGTAGAGACAACTACAGAGGCTCTCACTTGACCCTTGCTATGATAAGAGATTCTACTTCACAGGTCATGGGATCAGTGTGAAGATTCTGCCAGGGGCTGAGTGTGGGTATTGCAGTTATGTGCACAGGGACTGGGGAATAATCACAGGATGAGTTGAATTACTGTGATGCCCAATGTGACATGGGTTTGAGCTGAAATTCTGTTCCACTCCTGGCCTCCAAAAGCCCTTTCTCTGACTCATGGACCATAGGGATCATTTGGTTCTCTTGAAAAGAATGTCATTTCCAAGCCATTATCTGCTAGTTCCTTAAAGATCTAATTATTTCCTTTCCCCCAGGTATGGTTACCTTGGTAAAAATCTGTAAATCTATGAATAGAAAGCAGCCAGAAAGATTGACATCATCAATATTTGGCCTTGTGATGTGATTCTATCTCAAAGGAGCCAGCCTCGTTTTCAAAGGGTCTATGAAAGCCAGAACATGCTGATTATTCCTTTGAATCTGCTGAACATTAAATTCATCCATCCCATTCTTTAAATGCTGCCATCTTCCTTGTAAAACCCTGAGACCCAACTACTAATCTTTTATTTAGGGTTCTCTGTTTAGAGACTGGACTTCCACTGTAAGTTGCTGTTTAAAGAGACTTATGGTTACAGAAGTTTTCAAAAGTTCTGGGGCTTCCCTCACAAATTGGTCCCTTGAGCACTCCTAGGGTGAGTGAGAAGATTGTAAGTGACAAATCCACTTTAGCATTTTAATCTTTTTAAATCTTTGAGTCCTGGCTTGAGGCCCCCCCCCAAATCACCTTTGAGGGGGATATTTATAAAATATAACAAGTTATCATACAGATGAAGATTGACTACTACAGTGGACATAAGATTTATCTGGAAAACCCTGAATTATAAAAGGAAAGGATGTTCTTATTTGTATTATTTTCATAATGAGTATCAAGCAGAAGGCAAGGAATGTGCTTATATTTGATTGGGTTTTAAATATACTTATAAAACATTCCTTTCAATAGTGAACAATTTTGGGCCTGTCAAAAATAATAGCTCAAATATTATTAGGAAAGAAAGGATATATGAATACATGTAAGGTTAAGTGCAGCTGGGTTTAGTGGTCCATCCCTATTATACCAGAATTCAGATGGCTGAGGCAGGAGGATCCAAGTGCCAGTACATTTTGGAAATACAAAGAATTCAAAGCAAACCTGGAGAACATAGTAAGAAGCTATACCAACAAAAAGTGAAATAAAATGAAAAGAAACAAAATACAACAATAAAAACAAAACAAAATTTGCTTTCTATCTTTTAAGCACAAAAGGTATCAGCTATTTTTGTATAATCTTGTATTTATTCTTAACAATTTAAATAGATATCTTAGCTAGATTAATAACAATATGACAATAATAGTGACATATTTTAAAAAGATATTATACCTAATTCACACTCAAAAGAAGATAAAAAGTTGAGAAATTTTGATGTAATAATCAAATATTTTAAAAGCATCTTAAATATTGAAAATAATTCTCCTAGTTTATAACAAACTTTAGGTCTATTTTTAATACTGAAATAAACCACTGGCTTATATATCAGTTTTCATAGCTTACAATCTAGTGGAGTAAAGGGAAGTAAAAGTTGTGATTCTACAATGCTTAATCTTTTGTTGATAAACAACATATCAAGGTTTACTGGGAATCAATTAGAGCATGAATTATAGTGTGTTAATATTTTAATGTTTATAGAATCAAATAAGGAAATGATTTAAACTACATAAAATTGCACTCCTTTTTAAACATTGATGAACAGAAATACTTAACGATCATAAATGAGAAAATAAGCAATCAAAATTTGCTAATCATTTCTGCTATAGAAAATTGAAGATAAAATTATCTACATAATGACCACTGAAAACAAATTATCAACTTCAATGTAGTTCTTTCATGGTAATAGAAAACAATGAGAAAACTGTGCTTTTGTTTGTTTGTTTGTTTTGGGGTTTTTTTTGTTTTGTTTTGTTTTTTGTTTTTTGTTTTGAGAGAGGGTCTCGCTTTTGTGGTTCAGGCTGGCCCTGAGCTCAGCCTCCAACTCACATCACAACAATCCTGCTGCCTCTGTCTCCCGAGTGCTGGGATTACAGGCGTGAACCACCACGCCCGGCACTGTGCTATGTGGTACTGGTTGCTGCTGAGCATGAGTCTCCATGCCTAGTATGGTATGTGGTTGCCGGGGATCGAACCCGGGTCCTTGAGCTTGCAAGACAGGTGCCGGAACCACCGAGCTAACTCCCCGGCCTGAGAAAACTGTGTTTTTTAAGAAGAAAATCATTATATTGAGAAATATTTTAATTATGGATGTTTACAACTGCTTATATCATGATTTTATTGTTTAAAACTATTTTTCATACAAAAATCCTCTATATTAATAAAATGTAAAAACTCATAAATGGAAAATTTAACTCACTGAAACACTACCAAATGAAGAGTCTCAGATTGAACACACTTGCTACAACATATATACATAATCTTTTGCTCATTTTCAAACACCACTAATCATTTTTTAAATAAAACTAATTTTATGCAGACTAAAATGAGAATGCACAAGCTACATATTGAAACAATTTGAATTACTTACCTAGAAAATTGAACCACAAGGATTATCATATAAAAAAATCATACCATTTATATATTTTGTCCATCTCAGACCTGTTTGTAATGTGAAAACTCTGTTTCAAACTCTGAGTTCCATTAATACTAAGTAGTAAAAAATATTAAAGTTAGTTCTATACCTTCAAAAGGCTATGCTGTAAAATTGAGTAGAACTTTAAAAGATAATGAAAATATGCAATCATATAATAGATCATAACACTGTGTTATGAGATGTGTTAAAAGTTATATATTTATTTTATAATAACATATAGTATTTTATTATAGCATTATGCACAATTATAAAACAAATAAATATATTTTATAGGACTGTTTTAAATTATATGAGTATATGACCAGAAAAGTTTAGAGAATTTAATTTAATCCACCCTTTGAATGTTAAATATTAAGATGGTCAAATATTCTAGGGAAGAACTTTCTAAAAACCCACTCAGTTTCAAGGTTATAATTTTGAATTCTAATTCAAGGGAATAAGCTGTTAAGAATTGTGAATTCTGATATTCGATTGTTTCTGCTAAATCTAAAAACGGTTTTGAAAAACAAAGCAATGGAATTAATCAAAACTCACATTTTGCTCTCTAATAAATTAGTCAACAGAACCAGCACATTACAATTTGCTAGAGTTGTGGCCTCCAGGGGCTGCAGTGAGTGGGGATGGAGGTGGTGTTTAACGGGTAGCCAGTTACACTTCTAAAAATAAAAATAGAGAACTAGAGGCTTCACAGAGAGTGAATATGTTTCATACCACAGAATTGTATACAGTGGTCAACCAAATAAATTTTTATCTATTTTGTCACAATTTTAAAAGATACTTGTTTTGTTGCTGTTGTTGTTGTTGTTGTTGTTTAACTACATTGTGTTAAGATAAGAGACTTTTTAAAATCTCATTTTTCTCTAATGATTGTTTTGCTTTAACACACATAAAAGTACAGGTTAATGTGATTTTACTGTCAGAATTTCTTCCTATAGTTTCTTAATGTATTCAACATTTTTGTTCAATGGAGTAGAAACAATCACTACTGTAAAACATAAAGCTTAAAGATAATTTAATCTGGAGAGTTCGCTCATAGGAGAGAACCAGGCAGCCTTTTGGACAGAGATATTTCTCCTCCTTAGTGCTGACAGGAAAGCTCGTGTGAGAGATTATTACCCCAATAGTAAGCAACGCGGTTGGAAAGAGAAACCACACATCATCTTCACTTTGAAAGCAACTGGGTTTCATGCCCTTTTCATCTCTCCATTGTGTTCTCTTGTCTAACCTTTCCATGCTCCTTCAGTCTGTCTGTGCGGTACTGAGCACTTTAACATTCTTACTCTCTTGGGTTGCATTTTACTTGCGTCTTCCTTGAAGAGGGGCCAAGACAAAGGACAGTTGGTCTCCTGGCCCCCAGTGGAGCTTCCCCTTTCACGGAAGCCAGAGTTGCAGTCTTATTTACTGGCCGTAATGCGCCCTTCGGTCAGTCCACATGGCACTGTCAGTAGCGCCCATAGGCATGAAGAGGGCCAGAAACATTTCGTGCCGCGCATGTTCTCACCAGAGAGAACTCTGGTGGCAGCTCTGTCTTTTGGTTCTGCTCTCCGCTATGAGCAAGTGCCCTTTCCAAGGTTTCTCGAGTGTCGGGTTTTTCCTCATCGTTTTGGCTCTTCGTCCTTGGCTTCACTGTGTACAGCCATCCTCAAGAACATGCTGGTGTCCCCAACTAAAGAGGGCTGTGAAACGCTGTTAGGTAAGCTTTGTGCAAGCCGGAGAGACCGTGCCGCCGTTAAGAGCCAATCATACACATTAAACAAAATGTCTTTAAGGAGAAACATATATAAAACAAGATAATATAATTTTCAGTTGACAAATTTTGACCAAAAGTTCATGGGCTCTTAGTCCATTATCTCTCACAGAGCAGTGGCTCCGTGTGGCTTAATTCACTTTCACGGTGACTTTATAAATCTCAACCACTGTGAATAATGAAGGTCAGCTATACATTACCTGGTATAATTTACATGCTCATTAATTTGGGGTGGCTAAAAAGTATTATTTTTCTACATTAAGCTTGTCACATACAAAAAAAAAAAAAAACTCTCTGTCATTTATGATATTCTCCAAGCCCTTGGATTTAACTCAAGAGAGATTATTATAAAAATTAAAAAGCCTGTGTTTGTGTGAACCCTTCCTTCCCCTGCTCCTACATGGAGATGTAATCTCACAACACTACCACAGAGGATCCCACCATTCCTCTCTGCCATGCTGCTACGGGCTGGGAACTTTCTTGTTTCAGAGCCATGTCCTCAAACCTACAAACCGGGAGCTAAATAAATCTCTTCTCCACAATGAGCCTGTGTCAGCTAGGTCATTAAAGTGCCACCACGCTGACTGAGACAGACATATATGACATATGTGCTATCATATATATTCTCCTAAAAAAATGACCAATAAGCACACTGTTGTATTTCACAGAGTATTATTTACATGCTGCAAAAAGCTCTGGAGTTTTTTTTTTTTTTTTAACATATCTGGTAAAGAAACTAATTGAGTCTATTTTAGTGAGAATTAAACATAGACAGTATTAGTGTATGATAATGTCTTTTCTTTTATAATTCAAATATCAGAGATACAAAATAACTATGGTATACTTTGCCAAATAAAACATGATATAAATCAGACTAAATTTGGTTAAATATAAATACAGAGATTTCTGTTACAAAATATTTAATAGCTTTCATATCTAGTGAGAAAAGTTAGAAATCTCTCCAATTTATATTTTTAATCCAGAATAAATTCAACAACCAAGAGAAACATTTTTTTGTAGAGCAAATTTGACTATGCTATGGTTGTGATGAAAAGAATAATAAACAAAATAATCTAATCAGAGTGTCAATCATTTTTCAGGTAACTGTGTTAAATGATGATCATTAATTAAAGACAAGAAAATTGCTTTGAAACCAAGATGGAACTGATATAGAAAACAACTTTCCCCTGGGATATAATAAAAATATTTACAAGTAAATGTTGTGCTCCAAATTTAAACAAAGATAAAAGCCACGTCATGTGAACTTTTATCTAAACATTTGCACCCTTAGCCCATCCTCATCTAGAAGTGGGGTGGTTGTGTGTACATATGTGTGTATGCATCTGTGCATATGTTACCCATGTGTCTAAATGCTTTTATTCCCTTAGACTGCGATGCAGTAAATAAAGGAGTCAATAGTAACAGAAATGCTACCTATAGACCTACCACCTCTATGCCAGTAGAAGTAATTTATTAAATATGGTTCTTGTTGTTTGATATTTGATTTTAAAGAGGTGAAAGAGATGACATTTTTATTGGTATTACTATTTTTATTATTTTAAATAAAGAAACTAAGACACTCTAAATTATTTTTAAATTCAAACATTTGATTAATAGATAAAATAAAAGCCTTAGATACCCTGGAAATAGCTTTTTTATGTTGTTTTAAAATTATGACACTTATTTAGCTCTATAACTGAAAACTTTGAAGGACTCCACAACTTACCCTACACTGAACACACCGTGTCTGCCAGCAAATGAGATATTAACAATTGTGATTAAAAAACAATATCTGGGTATACATTTGCAAAAAATGTCAAGTGAAAAAATATCTACTCTTGTGTAATTTAATCATCTGCTCCAATGGAATACTGACCTTCTTTTGAGAAATAAAAAGTTTTATATATTTGAAAACATAGCTATTGCTATCCCTGATCTTTAAAATATAACTGAACTGAGCTAATAATATAAATTGTTTTTGAAAAAAAAATTGTCTTTGGTAAAACAGTGCAATGTTTTATAGAAAGAAAGTATAGGGCAATAATTTTCTTCAGCATTTTAGAAATGATAAAGAAAAGGTCCACCACTGCAGAGATTTAAAGACGAAAGTGTACTGCTGTCTTCACTCAAATTACAAAGGTTCTTCTCTCCTTGCTTCTTTATTTGAATGTTATCCTTACTTTAATTTGTGGAATAAAAGATCAATCACTTCTGAAATTAATCCCAGTCTTTACTTTTTAGGGTATAAAAATATCTTCAAGGTTTGGGACCAGATAACATCTAAATGTGTAAAGCTGTGATTCAAGAAGTAACTTGGGCAGGAAGGTCTCTCAAGAGGTGAGCAGACACGTGCAAGAGGAAACAGCTGAAGCCACTATCTCTCCTCTGCTCTGCTGTGTGAGATTTTGTCCTAAATCTGGATTGGTTTCCTGAAACCATAGAAACATGTAAATCTATGAGTAACTGTCACTAATCAGTTCCATCCTCTTCCTTCTATATTGTTACAGAAGCTTCTTTTTGGGGTAGCTTTCTTTTAATTCTCCAAAAGAGTGAAATTGCAGTATTTCTAGATATCGCACAATATAAATTAATACATCATCTCTAATCAGTCCCCCAACATTAACCCTTTTTTGAAAAGAAGTAGTGTCTACATTAAAATATGTCAAATTGTTTCAAAAAACAACTAATTTGTGCAACATTTAAAAAGTTTTAATACTAATAAATAATTTTGAGGAACTGAATACTTGTTACAGCGCCCATCATTATTTTGATAGTGCTATTATTTTAGCTTGAAAAGGGATTAGAATCCAATAAAATGCACAGGTTAATGACTGGGCAGTTAAATCTACGGAGATTAAACAAGTTGCTCAAAGTCTTCTGTCGAGATGCCAAGAGGCAGGAGGGTACAAAAGGTTGTAATCCCACCTGGCCAGTTGTAATCCCATCTGGCCTGACACTGTGCACCACCATCTCTTTGTACAAACTTTAAACCTGCACAAACTCAGAGTCAACATCGAGTTGCTTGCCAAGCAATATTTCCAAAATGACATTTTTGAACCTCCAGAACTTCTTTTATAATCAACTCACAAAGACTGTTGGTACAAAAACGTCTGAAGCATAGGTCTTCAGAAAATAGGTACAGAACATGGGAACAAATAGCTACCACATACACTTGCTACTTAAATTATTAACTTTGATGGCTTTGCCTAAATTTGAGAAGTTTGTTTCATTCCTCCCGGGGCTCCCATGATCAGGGAGCTTGTGAAATCTGATTTGAAAGTATTTCATCTTGCAATCTGTTTCCTGTTAGATAAGACTACAAGCAGAATAAAGAATGACTTTTCCTGCTTTACTAAGAATTTACTTGATAGACTGGTATGCTTCTCAGTATCATAGCCCTTTAAAATATCTTACTAATTTTTACATTCACTGAATTCAGCTAAAATTTTGTTATTCACACCAAGAAAGAGAGTCTTGAACTAATGCCAATTAGCCTGGCTTGTACCTAATGTCACCCAAGGGATCTTGTGCTCATAGATGGCTGTGTAAATATGGACTAAGCATACGTGGTACCACCCAAAGCTGGGTTTAATACAGAATTTTGGTCTGGGTATGGATGAGAATGTCTAGCCTCTGTGCGTGTCTGGCAAAAACCAACAGGAAGCTAACCTGGGTGGGACAGAAGGGAAAGAAAGGCTCCCTGCTTGCTGTCTTCTGTCTCTCCTGCCAAGGACAGTTTGTTCTCTGCTGCGCCATCTTGCCTCAGAGTCAGCCCACAATGCATCTAAAACCCTCAGAGTGGTAAGCTGAAACAAACTTCTCTTCGCCTCACTTGAAGGTGCCAGGCATTTTGTCACAATGGTGAGAAAAGAAAGTAAGATATCAACTGTTGTGTTAAGAAATTTCTGTGATTCTTAACCTGTACTTTTTGTTCCTTCAGAAAAAAGATAAGTAGAATTAAACACTGTAGTTTTGGAGAGTGATTTAAATCAGAGGTCACATGAGATGTGAATGAAGAGTGGTGGTGTGGATGTGAAGCACTATTCTGTCCCTTGAAGACAGTCTGGGGACAGCTCCCTCCCAGGTGAATTAGAGAGGCTGATCACGGGCTGAGTTGGGGGATGACTCATGGGCAGGACAGGTGGCCTGAATGAAGCCCCCCACGACAGTCTTTATTAAATCATCCCATTCAGTGGAACCTTAGAATTCTTCAGTCATTTATGGAGAGACAATCAGGATATGTGTGTAAATAGAGACTAATTATCTACCATTGTAATAAAAAGTAGAAGGAGAGAATTTAGAAAGCACCTTCCCATTGATAAGATGATTGTGTAAAGTGAACAAATGAAAATGATAGGTTTTGATGCTGAAGGATAAACTGTCTCAATTTGAATTCTAAATCCGCTTGGGTCAGTGACAATTAAAAATCCAAATTGTTAGGGCAAATGAGAGTCTCAGGTTATTGGAAAGAATCAAAGGAAAAAGGCAAGAAAATAAAACTATAAGTAATGAAGTATGTAAGCATATTTATAATTTTACTAAAAAGCAGGCTGCCATCTCTCACTGTCTTTTCTAACATTTATTATTTTTTAGTTTATTTAAAATAAATGTCATGTCACCAGCCAAGAGTACACTTGAAAAACAGACTATTTCTCTCCACACTGTCACTCTTCGGTATGCTACCCCTGCTGCAATTTAAGTGTGTTTTCCTTACAATCCCAGGTTAATTTTGCACCCACTGGAGTTCACTGCAGGAAGTGACACATAGTGCTGGCATCCACCTGATGAGGATGTTGAGAAAATTAATTAGTGTTTGTCAAATGCTTTGAAGATTTGAAAGAGCATTAAGTGCAACATACTTCATTATCATTTCCCAAGTGAGCTAATTTGCTTATTAAATAGATGTGCTATTACCTAATGGCCAGATCACTTCTTTGAATCAAAGATTATACATGAAGAATCAAGGCTGGGTTTATGTTTTCTCCTTTGAAATATTACCCTTTTGTAACCCCTCATACACTACTTTGGAAGTTATATACAGTAGTCTTGTGGCGTGTGACATTTTGTGCCTCTTCTCTGAGCTCCATGTGCTGGAATCTATGTTGCATCTTATGCAACCCAGTAGAAAACATGAGGCCACAGAAAGTAAAACACTGAGAGATGCAGCCTTCGAGCAATTCAAATATACAAATTAGGCAATTTGTTTCCTATAATATAGTAGTGTCAGCACACGAGTAACTGCTTTAGTCTGTGTTCACAAGAAAATAGATTTAGGGCAGAACTCAGATATTTTTAAGAGTAGCTTAAAATATTTGTCTAAAGAGTAAGATATGAGGCCAGGAATTTAGCTCAGTGGTTCCGGCGCCTGTCTTGGAAGCTCAAGGACCCGGGTTCGATCTCCGGTCACCACAAGTCATAGTGGGCATGGAGACTCACGCCCAGCAGCAACCAGTACCACATACCACAGTGCTGGGCGTGGTGGCTCACGCCTGTAATCCCAGCACTCGGGAGGCAGAGGCAGGAGGATTGCTGTGCTGTGAGTTTGAGGCTGAAGTCAGGGCCAGCCTGAACTACAAAGCGAGACCCTGTCTCAAAAAACCTAAAAAAAAAAAAAGACTAAGATATGAAAGAGGGAAAGAGATCTGTTTACACACTAGAGGCTGAAGGAGCTCAGTGGAGGGCAGACAATGTCCGGTTCAAGTATTATGGAGTATCTGCGATCCGAGACCAAAATACCTGTGTTGGAAAAGCACAAAAGCCAGTGCTGGAAGGGGAGGTGCCTGTACCGGAAGTGGAAAGAGTCTAAGCCATATGGCCAGGGATCTGCAGTGGAAGCCAAGAGACGATGTCCAATATGAAGACAAGGACTGAAGCTCCCCAGAAGAAAGAAAGCAGACAAAGTTCCTACAAAGAACAAACACCTAAACTTTTCTAAAGGAAAGCAGCTCCAATGGAGCTCTTTCAAAAGATCAGCCAGATGTTCCCACTCAAGTCGACAATTAGTCAATGAACTACCAGACTACCATGGATACTTAACTTGATCATTGATACCGAGAACCAATAGGACTTCAGTCACAGCCAGAGAACAGAGACTGTCTTCTACATAAATCAGGAGGGTGTGAATACACAGAAGCTTCAGAGTAAAGACAGCATAAGGACCAGAGCACAGGAGGATCCACAGGAAGTCACTGTGTTACACAGAGAAGCTACTCATGACTGTGAGCCCTTCCTGGTTCAAAATGTTCCTATCATTCAAAACGAATGATAACAGATTTTAGAAATTTAGCACAAAGAGCTATGCCAGATGGACAAGAGGAAGGAGAGATTAGAGGTAGAGAAATGTATTGGAAAATTATGAAATCAATTATTCAATTATAAGTTATTTCTCATGGTGTAACTTAATAATTATTGTATGTCCACTAGGTACTGAGCCACGAGAAAAGATTTGTGGACACAGAGACAAAAACTATAAAAACATTGCATGATAAATAGTCACAGTCCATGATGACCCAACCATATGATGAATGGAAAAAAATGTTACAGAGTGCACAAGATATTTCTATTGGATATTTAGACTGGGTTGGGATAGTGATCAGGAGGCTATCTAGAACAGATAACCCAACTAACTCACAGCATGGACAATACTTGAGAGAGGAATTTGAAAACATTCTAGGAAAAAAACACTTCTTGGAAAAACACAGAAGAATCCAGGAAAAAGAAGAGGAACAGTGACCACTTTAGAACAGTAAGTTCAGGGTTCAAAGAGAATAAGAAGGGGTCAATGTGAAGATCTAGCCAGGGAATAATGGCTTGGGACCCTCCTGAAAAGTAACAGAAGAGTCGAAGAAACACACATAGGACCCGCAAGATGAGATTCTCACCTTGATGATTTCCAGAGAGAAAGAACAAGGAATGGTCAGTCAGGCAGGAGATATTTTTAGAAAATTACGCTGTTTATAGCTATGACATTTCATTAAATATAGTGTACCTACAATGAGTACAAAACTCTTAATGTATGAACATGGACATTCTACATGTTCTTGCACTAATATATCTGCTCTTCAGATTCAGGTATAGAATATCTTCAATACATAGACTTATGTGTCATGTACCTTTTGATCAATACTCTTGGCCATGGGAAGAGATAAAGGCTTTTCTGACTTCTACGTTTTATACTTTATATTTTATCTCGACATAATATAAATGTAATATTTCAAAATATTTATATGTGTTGTTTAATATCTTCCTTCTGTCCATGACCGGTATTAGAATTCAGGGATTTTCATTCTGGGAAAGTGCTATACAACTTGACAACTTGCTACATTTTCAGCCCTTTCTAGTTTTTTTCAATTTTGATACAAGACCTAATTTGCACAGGCTGGTCTTGAACACACAATCCTCCTGCTTCAGCCTTTTGAGTACCTGTGATTATTAGTATGTGCCACCATACTGAGTGAGATATCTGGAAGTTCCTGTTCTACGTCTATGAGATTAATCCATCCTGTTGTATGTACATAGTTCTTTCTTACTGTTGTATGATATTTAATTGTATAGTCTAAATTTTTAATCCATTTTTATATGCATGTTGAGTGTTTTCCAGTTTTGAACTATTATAAATAAAGCTACAGCAAGCAGATTTTACGTTGTTTAGTAGACATATCTGTTTATTTTTTAATTATAAACGTAGGGATACAATTAATAGGTTGTAGAATAGGGAGCTGTTTAGCTTTGGTAAAATATAAATACCGTGGAGGAGTGTAAGGACCACCATGTAGGAAAATTCCGTGTCTTGGTCACCATTCAGTCCGCACAGTGTTGTGAGGTGGCTGGTGTGGAGCAGTGTCTCATTTAGTGTCAGGGTTATAGTCTCTGTTTCTTATTGCCAATTAGGTGTCTCCTTTTTTAAAACTTCAAATCTTTATTAGTACGTTATGAATACACATCATCATCACATTCAACATTGAGAGTTAGTGCCAGAATATCACATGACTTGATTTTCATTCCCCTCTTGCACTCTGGAACCCCCACCCCCTATTTTTGATATAGTGATTATTGAAATGTTTCCTCTACTTTAAAAAGTCTGAGTTATTTGGTTATTTACTGGTTTTTGAGACAAAATTCAGACACAATTGTTGGAGATACAGAATGAATATTTTCTCTCAGATAGTGTCAATGCAAACCTTTATCTCAATTTTCAAATAGGTGCTGTTAGTATTTTTCTTATTGATTTTGAGATATAGATTTGGTGGAAGGGGTTAGAAAATGTTACACATGTTCTCTCAGTTTTTTTGTTCTATCTCAATGAATTCTCTCTAAAGAATGATTAATGTTAATGAAATTTGTTGTGATGAGTCCTGCTTTAGTTGAATTTAGAAATGAAGCCTTGAAAATACCTTCTGATGTTTTCTTCCAAAAGTGTTTCTTTTCACCTTTCACATTTAAGTATATGATTCATACTGAATAATTTACTAGTAAAGTAAGTGTTCGCTGAGCACGATGTGAAGAGGTTAAGTTGCATTTTTTTCTTCATGGAAAACTAATGTCTGTGGTGTCATTACTGGGAAAGGGGATCATTTCCCTTTGGTGGGTGTCTGACAGTCTCAGAAAGTGATCATTAGGACATGAACAGAAAGAATAGAACTCTTTGAACCAGTTAAGCAAATGCACCACTCTGCACTTCATTAGTGACAAAGGGTTTTGTGCCAGGCAGCTCTGTGGGTTCTAGGTCAACTAGGAGGATGGGAAGTGCAGAAAGGGTGCACAGGACCCAGAGACAACAGCTGGAGAAACTACTTTAAAGCTGTCAGTGAGGGGAGGATCCTTGTTCTAAGGGCTGTCTGCCTGGCAGGTCTAACAAACAAGTGACAATCATGCAAAATAGGAACAAAACTCAGAATACAAAAAAGTTCACTGGTATAAGGAATGTGGATTCTGTGTATGTTCAAATATCAGAAGCAGTACATGAAGAAAAAAAGAAAAGAGCCCTCCTGAGATTAAGGGAGCCTCCAATCATAAATTAGACTTCATGCAAATTTCCCAAAGAGCCCATGTAGCAACATATAACTGAATGTGGAAGAATGTGATAAACATGATAACAGAAACACCCAAAGTCCTCACAGCCTAATGAGAGGTTATGAAAAGCACAAAGGTTAGCAAAGTTAGAAAAGCAAGCTTCTGGGTATCTTGGGTGAGTCATGGAGGGGAGATCTTAATCCCTTTCTCTCCCCTGACTCTTCACTTCTCTGCTTCTTTGTCTCCGTGAACAAAAAGCTTTGCCCTACCACACCCTACCAGCAGAATGTTTCTACTTCTGAGACAGTTACCATGGACTGAAATACCTGAAGCCATATTAAAACCTTTCCTTTACTTTGTGTTGAGAATTTTATCCTAGCAACAGAAAACATGACTAACACAAAACCATTGAAATACCTCAACAAAGTCCTGAGAAAGAAATAAAATGGGCAGAGCAAGTAAAGCCCGCCTCAGCAGAGGATCCAGAAGTAATTTCCGTTACCTCTGAAAAGTCCAAGAAAGAAGCAGGATTTTGGAGAGATAACAGAGTCTCTTACTAAAGGCCAGGAAAACAATCAGTCTAGATTTGGGGAGTAGATTTTCTCCAAACAAAAGAACAAGGAAAACCTTCTATTCCAGAGATTCAAGAAGTGATCCTTTCTCAGTAACCCAGAAGCAGCAAGACTTTTTCCAGCCAGGCATAGACCCAAGAGGTAGGAAAACATTAGCATCTTCCTCCAGTCAAAACCCCAGATGAAAAGACTTATAACCTATAAGATGTCTTTCTAGAAAGCCCGTTTCCAGTGTATACACAGAAACTAAAGATCCAAAATCTAAGCCTATGCATACTAATAAACGTAGCACTTAAAAAGTTGAAGCAGAAGGGCCAGCTTGATTTTAAGGATAGCCTGGGCTACAGAATGAATTCAAGGCTGGTCTGGACTATGTAAGGGAGACACTGTCTCATAATCCAGAAAAATTAAAAATTTCTCATTAGATCTATCTGGAACACTGGCTCTGTAGTTTTCTTCTCCAATAAAATCCTGATAAACAGCTGGAAATGAAAACAGACACTTCAGAAGAGCACACTTACTCCCTTGAGGGAGAGGTCCAGCGGTCCAATGATGAATTTAATTCTAGCCAAATTATGACCCTGCAATTATTAAAGAAAAACACTGGTCAGGACTCTTAGTAAAGATGGCAAGACAGACTTTACTAAAGAGACAGCTGTAATGTTGTCTTGCACTGAGGAAGGCTGAGTGAGCTGAACTCTGGATACAAAACTAAGGTACAATTTATAAGCAGAAAGTGAAGTGGGCCTTGATGAAAGGCATGTGACTAAAAGCAAACACCAGAAAAGAGGATTTTTCTTAAAGCTATTCAATGTAACTTTGTTTTGAGGCAGGCCTGTGTGGTGAAATGTGAAGGATAGGAGATTTTCTAAACTGACCTAGCAGGATTCTTACTCCCTGTACATAACAGAAGAACAGAGAGGGACACTGAAGGTGAGGCCAAGTCATGAAAGATTCAAAGATAGGTATCTCAAAGTTGGGCAAAGAAGAGAATCTGTCACTTTCTAGTTTTCCTTTCAGAGACTCAAATATTCTATCATAAAGGTAAACACTAAAATCATTTCCATTTATTTTACATGTAGAAGTGTTTTATGTCATAGGCTCTTTTATTCTTAGATATGGAATTCATGTTCATGGATTGGAGATTGAAATGTTGGTTAAAAAAGGAAAGACCCCCAGGAGGGTGTGATGTGGCCCAGTGTGGGCCTTTGATGAGACACGCCAGCTTGCCGGCCAACTGCAGTTCCCAGTCCCCCCATCCTTGATGTTTTGTGGGGCTCTCAATAAAACCATCTTTCTATTTTGTGTTTCCTGAATTTTAGCTAATTGTTCCTTCTCACCAATCTGGAGTTTGCTGCTTAACCATGAACTATGGTTCGTTCTAGAGATTCTGATACTGGTAAATTCTTTAAAGCTTTATTACTTCAATTTATAAAATGTGTTTGTAGTGAAACAAGGAGGGAGAAGGGATGTTAATTATATAACTTCAAAACAGTGATGAATGTTAGTGACAGTGCTTGTGATGTTTGGCAGGAGCTCAAAGTGGTCTGTTTGTTTAACGGGCTGGAGGCAGTTTCTTGTCCTCTGACAGAGATTGTGCCAGGTAAAGCATATCAACACACAGTCTTTTCACCAAGGCTTAGCATTTCTCTTATATTGCTATTTACAACTAGTGCAAGAAAAATCACAAACTAGAATAAATACTAGCAATTATTGTGCCAATGAGAAGAAAAGTAGTTTTCATAAATTGATGAGTTCAGTAATTCTTTTAAAGGAGAATTTAAAAACATGCTACTCGAAGGAAGCACTTAGGGATAGAAACTATGATTCCTAGGGATTTAAATCCTCACTTGGGATTTAAATGTTTTCAGCTTCTAATAATAGGAAGTTTCATAACATTCCTAAGAAGTCTGCAAATTCAGTGAGTTTCTTTGGAGCTAGTGAGTTCCATATTTCTGGAGACATCAGCAGTGGTGATTATGAATGCACAGCCACAAGATAATTATCACTGGATGAATCATGGAATCCTGAGACTTTTATGAGAACACCAATTTAAAATTCTCAGGTTTCAGCCCTATGACTTGGATCCTAAATTTCCCACTAAGGCCTATGTGTGAAAATTGTGGTCTTCAGCTACATTAGCGCTTCTGTTACTTGGATAAAAGTACCTGATATAAGCTAAGAGAGAGGAAATTCAATTTGGCTCATAGTTTGGGAGAGTTCCATCCATGGTCAACCAACACTGATACAGAAACTCATGAAAGACAGACTTAGTGGAGGAAAGCGGATCACTTCTCAGTGCCCAGGGCAGAGAAGGGTCATAATGGTAGAGTGGAAGGGGCAACAGATTAAACTAGACCTATGCCTCCAGGCTCCACCCAGACAAAAGAAGGAGTGCACTTTACAAATCCCTAAACCAATTAGCAATTCATCTTAAGCATTAGACCTGACAACAGGGTAACAAATTGGAAAATGGCAGCCACTTTATGAGATAGTACCAATAGTTTCATAAAAGCACACCTGGAAGGGTATATCTTGCCCTAACGCACTCTTCCTCTTTCTCTCTCTTCTTTCTCTTTCTTTCACTACTTTCTGGCTACCATGAGGTGAGCAGATCTGATCCAGCACACACTCTGCTGTGGTGTTTCACCTTGAGGTTGGCCTAACTGGCAAGGACATAGGACTGCGGACTGAAACATTTGAAACCACAAACCCAATGTATCTTGCTTCTTTCTAAGTTGTGGTTTAATATTTTTCTCACAGTGGTGGGAAGCTAACACAATGAATGCACGTATATCACAACGATGTGATGGCTGGTAGTCCTACACAGATGATTTGTAGAAACACAGATGCTGTTGTTGGCCATTTTCTAATTTCACTCGTCCATCTTAGGATCTGAGAATTTGACTTTGCAAAGTCCCATGTGATACTAGCACTCATTCATGAGGACCACATTCTGAAAAGCTCTGAGTCAGCATAACACACTGTATCAGTGAGAGTTACTGTTTTAAAACACAGACTGTGTCTTCAGAGTTTAAAACATGCATTAAATAAAACAGCAAAGACAGCAGTGAAAAAACTTGGATGAAAATTGTTCTGAAATGTACATTGTTTTATTTTTTCTGAACTGATGATGTCTAGTTAAGAACTTGGAATTTTTGCATTGCTCTTGACAGACTATGGTGCAAAGACTTTGACATAATCTTGAATTTAATGAGAAGACAATGAAAATGCATATATATTGTGAAATAGAAAATGCTCAATGTAAAACAGGAAGAAGAGGGAAAATGTTGAGATTGTAAAAAAAAAAGTAAGGAAACAAATTTTATGTATATAGGGGGGGCGGTAGGGTGGGTAGGGCTATGGGAAAAAACGAGAATTAAGTTCTGTCTTATACTGGTACAAATCCCCATTATGGAGTGCAGTCATAATGTGTATATGTAATGTACCAATAAAGATTAAAAAAAAAAAAGAAATGTGAACAACATTTTTTAATTGTAAAGCTCAATTTAAATGTTAGTGACAATGTTTTAATTTTTTTTTGTTTATTTGTTTGTTTGCTTTTTTAGACAAGCAGGCTCAATGACATCAGTGTGCTTGCCTCAGCTTCAAGTATGATAGTGACAGAGGCTGGCTGGGGATGGTTGTCAACGTATTAGCCCTTATATACTGTGAAAAAATTTGTAGGATAGAGCTTCTTAAAAGTTACCAAGCCAGTGATATTTCCAAAGGTCAACTTGTCTTTTGAAATTGCCTTCGGATAATATTAAATGTTGTGTTGGTCATAGTTCATTCATGTCATCCATCAGGGGTAGAATGTACCTTAGATGTGAAGGGGCTGCACATTCAGAGCCACTGAGTCTCCAGGTCTGGGGAATAGCAGGGACTGTAAAGGAAACCTAAGTTTGAACTGTACATGATATGAAGTTTAGATAATATTTAATCTATGGTCACTTATTTCTTTTGTCACAAGAGAGTTGAAACTTAAGATATTTAGAAGTATCATTTGTTGAATGTCATTTTATTTTTCCAAATGTCTATGTTGTTATGGTAGCAGGGTGAGCCCATATTGCTGGAGAGAAAAGCAAAGGCAGTTGCTGAGGTTGTAAAGTTTTATAATGTTTGACAGTTGGCAGAGACACAGAGACATGCTCTTTTCTTTCCCAGTTTAATCAGTGCTGGGCTGAGGGTCACTTGAAAGCCAATAAATTCTCAGAAAGACACTGAAATCCCACAGGGAATTGGTTAAAGATTTGCTTTTTTAAATTTAAAAATGTTCTTTACTTCCTTTCAGATATTAAATATAAACCTACAAAATATATATGTAACACATGATATATGGATGAAAAAATATTGTAGATGCTCTCAACTATCAGAGTGCAAACAGTGACTGCTGGGTGGACTGTTCATTGATGTCGCTGAAAGAAACTTTTACTTATTATTTGCTTTAATAAATTGAATTTATTAGTACATTTTAGGCAGACATTACAATCACTTTCATCATTGAGAATTTCTGCCTGTACATGGCATATTTTGATTCTTCTTTTTTTCCCATTCCTCTGTCCTCCCTTCAGTCCCCCCCCAATATATATCTAAGCTTTGTTTCCATTTTTTTCTTTTTTAACCACCAATTTTTTTTTCCCTTCTTTGCTTTCTCCTGCCTCCCACCCAGTTGCTATTTTCCTTTGTGCATTTTCTTCCTGCTTCCCAGCACCCTTCATACATTATGGACCTCACTTACCCCTTCAGTCTCTCACACTAGAGAACCCGTATAATATTTACACATCTGGGTCTTATTTGTTTCATTTGAAGAGTGTGCCGTCAATGTGCATCAATTTATCTATAAATGTCTCTAATTTATTTATTTTTACTGATGAGTAATACTGAGCTCCTTGAAAGCCTAAGACAATACACTGAAGAAAATAGTTCTCTCCTAAATATTCCTGAACTGAGCCATTAAATATCTACCTTGTAAGGCTAAAGTGTTTAAAAATATGAAATTATTAAAACTAGTTCAGTAAACTTATTTTTCTAAGTACAACAATATTTTTAAAAATTTAAATAAGCCTAAGGAGATATTAAGATGGCCATGACAATTCTGTGAGTATTCAAAGGATGTAGAGTTATCTTTACTGTGTTGTGCAAACTTAAGATTTATCTAACATACTTTCAAACAGTATCTAACCTGAAAAATGTCACATTTTCTTTTGAAGTTACACATGTTCTAGATTCTTAATTGGGTGCACATCAAGATTAAGCCAAGTATTTTAATAAAACTTGCAAAAAATGTGCTATATCTGACAGAATGTCAACCTCATCTATAAACAACAAGTATCATGTACGGTAAGATGAATGTACAAGTTTGGAAACTATTAGTTAAAATGAAATGTCCCCTTCTATCCCATTGGTATTTTTAAAGACTGAATTTTATTAACTATTATTATAAAATTATGAGATTCAGAAGTTATGTTCATTCAAACATTACTGTATTCTTGAATACTGACTGTCAGCTGAAATTTAAGGATAAATGTTTCCTTGAAAACTGGGAAGTTAGTATAATGTTTTTCCTTCAACTTGAATAAATTTTATATTTTTTGTACTAATGGCTTTCAAAACCTAAGTCCCAAAAAACTTTGTACATGTATGTGTATAAGCTTAGAAAATATAATACATTTTATTATATGATATTAGCAAAGATTTTTCCAAAAATTATTTTGGAAAATCATCACATATATCAGATAGCCTTAATCAACATAATAGATATCTTCAACTTGTTCTCCCTTTCCATATCATTATTGTGCACTATAGTTGATATAATTTACATCTTATGTCTGGGCTCTTAAAAAAATCAAAGACGGGGGCTGGGAATTTAGTTCAGTGGTTCTGGCACCTGTCTTACAAGCAAAAGGACCTGGATTCAATCCCCTGTAACCACATAACACTACTGAGTGTGGAGACTCACGCCTAGCAGCAATCAGTACCACATACCACAGTGCCGGGTGTGGTGGCTCACACCTGTAATCCCAGCACTCGGGAGGTAGAGGCAGGAAGATTGCTGTGATGTGAGTTTGAGGCTGAGCTCAGGGCCAGCCTGAACCACAAAGCAAGATCCTGTCTCAAAAAAACAAAAACAAAACAAAACAACAACTACAAGGACAAGGACAACAACAACAACAATATCAAAGACAGGATCATATTAAATTTGAGAAGAAAGTATGGTGAACTTAGTGCTGTATATCAGTTCTTGACTTTACTAGATGGTCTGAATGTTAGGCTAATCACCGTGCTTGACCTCTTACTGTCTGACAAATAGAAGCAAAGCGTAACAGAATTAACATCAATAAACATACCACTGTGGAGAAATGATAGTGCATTAAATTCAGGTAGTAAGGTTAAAATCAAAACACTTGAAATAAGTTCACTTTCTGCAAAGTCATACATGAAAATGACATCCAGATTTGTGAAAAACAAGGAATTAGCAAAATGAACATCACTATCCATAACCTAAGATTGGACATTTCATTTTAGTGGTGGTTCAGAGTACTAGAATATGATTTCCAGTAAATATTTCTGTGGTGATCTTATAAATACTCTTTTTTCATTTTACTGCATAATAACTGTTAGCCACATAGGGCTAGAACAACTAAGAAGCTGAGTTTTAAATTTAAATTTTATTTAAATTCAGTTTACATTAAAATTGAATAACTATATGTGGCTAGTTTCCATGATATAGGGAAACTCTAGAAAGAAAACAAATTTTTGAAATAATTTAAAACTATAAAGCTCAACCTTTTATATAAATAAACTTTACTGTTAAGATTATTGATAGCAATATAGTAATAATGGTATCATTAATACTGACTAACTCCAATTACTGTAACCAACATATAAAACATTTATATCACACCAAACGTTACCTTATGACAATTTAAATCAATCTACTCATCTTCATTTAAAAAAATTTTGAGAGAGTTTTGCGAAAGTATCAAGTTGTTGAAGCTGTACTTAAATTTGTGATTCTCCTACCTCAGCCTGCAGTGCAGGGATTTCAGGCACATGCCATGGTTCATTTTTCTGAGTTTGATTTATTTTGATAGGCATTTTATTTTGACTGTCATCGATAGATATGTACAGCAGTAGTTCATTTACACTTATAGCTAACTCATAGTATTTTTTTAACAATCACATCATAAATCATTTATCAGTTCATTTACTGTCTGCTCTAGATTGTTTTGTGCAACACATCTATGAGTAATCACTGATATATAGCATGTGTATTTATGTACACAAACTCATCATTGTATTTTTTGGTTTTCTTGGGATAATACTTCAGAGTAGAATTGTGGGGCTACATGGTAAAATATCTGCTATATTAGAGACTGTGTCAATAAATTGGAAATGTTTTGGTTATTACAGATGCACTTAGATATTAAATAGCCAACTTTATTGATTCCATTTTAAAAATACTTGTTTCTCCTTATTCAAATATTTTGTATATAATTTATTATGATATTATTCAATAGTTATAGTTTATTATACTGTACTTTTTAATGTTTATAAGCTACAAGTATTCAATATAGAGTAATAATATTCAAACCAAAGCCCATGCTTGGTGCCATTTAAAGCTTCTGATTGCTTTATTAACATGGACAACATCTTCTGGAACATGTTTTCAAGAAGTTTTAAAGAGTGATGAGTAGTTTCTAAAGCATTTTTACTAATATTTTGTAATTTCACTAGTACTTAGTGGTGCTTTAATCATTTCTTTGCTTTAGTGAGTTTATTCCATCAACTTCTAATAAACTGGTTCATTTCCCAACAAAGTACAATAATAACAAGTATTTGATAATCTTTATTAACATAACTTTGACAACACCCTGAACATTTCCACCACAATGTCCATGACTTTGATAGCACTGGTTGACTTTTATCCTGGCTACAGAGAAACCAGAAATGGCCACTCTCACTAGAGGGGAGGCCTCGGGAGATGGAGGGAAGATGATTACAGATTTGTGGAGAAGTCTCCAAGCTGTACAAGTGACAGTGATCGCAGTTGTTTATTGCAAAACTCCCTACTTCCTGGCAGCTGGCTAATTTTTATCCCAAAATGCGTGTTTTATCTTGGCTCCCATCTTTAAATGATATCATATTCAAATACTTGGGAGAAAAGGAAGAAGCTGAAGCTTCAGCTGCCAAAAATTTGAACACATTTCAATTATAAACATTCTGTCCAAACTGGTAAGTAAACAAAATTGCTTGTCCTGCTGGACAATCAGAGCATATTCATCAAATACCTTGCTTAATTCATTTCATCTATGCATGTATAACTATGGGTGCTTCGTTAGCCAATGTTTGTCTTCATTTGTTTCCACCTAGGCATTTAATCAGGAAATAGGAAAAATTGACTTGTTTTTCAAATGTACACATAAGGGTTTTTTGCACAAACTGGAATTATAAAGGCTTACCATTATCCACATTGAAAAAAAGTGACCTTGTAATTTTCAGATGCCTTACATGCATTGAAGGAACATTAACAGAGCTGTAATTTTTTTGTCCTTTAAACACTTTGTCCTGGTTCACATAAAATAAAATTGCATAGGCATTTTTCCCTTCTTTTCCTAAGGCACCTTATCATCACTGCTTATGAAGAACCAGACTTGTAGAAGCACACAAAAAGCAGCAGGATCGCTCCCAGCAAAGGTGATTTCAAAGGACTTTGGCAACTCTAAATTTTTTTGTTCTTTAAAGTCTTATCCTGATAACAACCAGTTATGAAATTCATACTATTTTACATTCAGCTATAATTTAAATAGTATTATTGTTAGTAAATATGTATTAAGATTTCTTGCTTTGTTGAGATTTACTATTTGTATTTTAGAGACTTTTTCTTCTTTTCATAAGTCACCCACAATATACATTCTTATAGATTTTTTGGACAAGTCTTGTGGAAGAACAAACTTTAAGACAGGACATCAGGAATAAAAGAGCTGCTTAAGATCTGCTTGAAGGTTTCAGGGGGCTGACAGGCCCATCCTCCCCACTCTCTTCTCAGACACTTATTCCTCTAGACTCTTAATTCATACAAAGAGATCTCTTCTTCCTTCCTCTTTCCTCCCTCCTTGCTTTCTTTTACTCTTTTGTTCTTTTATTTCTTCCTGGGTTTCTTTCTTCTTTATTTTTTAATAAAAATTGTTTATACTAGATTAGAGCATGCAACAAAAAATGTAGGCCCTTGGTCCATTTTTAGTTTACACTTCAGTGGCATTAAGTATATATACTGCTGTGCAACCATCAAAACAAGCCATCTCTAGTGCTCTTATCATCCTGTGAAATCAAACACAAGTTTCATTAAACCACGATGTCTCATAACCGCTGCTCTTCAACCCCTGAGAGCCAAAATTTCGCTCACTGTTTCTGTGAATCTGACTGCTCCAGATGCTTCATGGAAGTAGGATCTGGCACGATGTATCTTTACATAGCTGCTTGTTTTATTTAGCATCCTGTTCTCAAAATCCTTCATGCTGGGGTGAGTGACAAAATTACTTTTCTCTCTCTCTAAGGCTGGCTAACCTTCTACTGTGAGAAGACCGAATTTGCTTATCTGTCCCTCTGGTGCTGGACACTTTGCTTCCTTATTTCACTCTTTTGGATAATACAGAAGGGTCTATCACTGTGTTAAGGAATGATCACCCAAAAGGCCCCTGTGTCAAAGTGTGCAGTTCTTGTGTGTGTGCGTGTGTGTGTGTGTGTGTCAGTCTAAATGTGCAGTTCTTGTGTGTGTGTGCACATGTGTGTGTGTGTATGCCGGGCATTACCTGGAAGGTTATATCTCTCTCCCTTCTTCCTGCCTTTCTCTTTGCTTGCTGGCTGCCATAATATGACTGCTTTTCTCTGTGTGGCTCTGCTGCCCTGCTTCTTCTTCATATCAGAAACTCTTCCAGTGACTCAAAAGAGACCTGTGCTCCTTTTAGTTGTGGGTATTTAACATTAAGTCACAGGGGCCAGAAAGTGACCAGTACACTATGGAAATGTCTTCTTGGTGCTACAGCTGCTGTATTGTATACATTTTGATAATTTCTATTTTTGTTCATTTCTAAGTATTTTTGAATGTTTAGTGATTTCTTCATCGAGTCATGGATATTTTAAAATGTTATTGCTGAATTTTCATAAATTAGTGAATTTTCCAGTTTTCCTCTTGCTATTTATTTCTAGCTAAAACTGATGTGATTAGATAAAATACTTTGTCTGACATCTAAGCTTTTAAAACCTATTAATATTCAATAGTGGCCTATCTAGTAGCTCAGCCTAGAAAATGTCACATTTACACTTGAGAGGAAAATATATATACACACACATATATACACTTTGTTTCCGTCAGAGAGTGTTCTGTGCAAGCTTTTCAGATTTAGTTGATTTGTTAACATTCTTTCATTCCTCTATTTATTTATTTATGTAATTATGTGGTTGTTTCATCCATTATTGAGAGTGATATAAGAAAGGCTCCAAGCGGGCCGGGGAGTTAGCTCAGTGGTTCCGGCGCCTGTCTTGCAAGCGCAAGGGCCCGGGTTCGATTCCCCGGTAACCACATAACAATACTGGGTGTGGAGACCCACACCCAGCAGCAACCAGTACCACATACCACAGTGCCGGGCGTGGTGGCTCACGCCTGTAATCCCAGCACTTGGGAGGCAGAGGCAGGAGGATT
>PVIR01002946.1:0-95162 GCA_004026965.1 Petromus typicus | reverse complement strand
CAAAATAAGCACTATCAAAATGAAAACTATCCTTTTTGGTGTGTCACTGAGAAACTTGCTTTGACCTATTATTAAACGGGCTTGTTGGACACATTTCTCAAATATTCTCCACTGACAATGTCTACTTGAGTACCATGCTGTCTTCTGCTTCCTTATCGATACACATTGCCTTCACTCTGCTGAATCCTCTTCTAGTATCGAACTGTTCATACTCCCTGTTCACCGAGGCTCACTTCAAGTGCCATCCCCACGTCTGCTGCTAACGTGACTCCTCTACAGTCATAGAGCACTGTGTATGTCCCTGAACCTCTTTTCTCTGATTTACGTAGGTGAATGTGGGTGTTCCATTTCATGCTCTCATTGTCCTATGAAATAGCTCTTGATGAAAGAAACTACACACCTAGTGTACGTATCCTGATTGCTTTTCCTAGAGTGGGCATTTATTAAATGTTTTCTGAATGAATGAATATAGGGAAAGAAAACTGGCATGTAAAGCTGAATAGGAAGTTGTACATTCTCATAAATTTTGTGTGCTCCCATAAATTATTTATTTTTCCTTTAACATTCTCATAATTAACCTTGAAACAAGATTATTTTATGGTCTAGTGATATAAAATTGTGCATTGAGAAGAATACATTACTTTTTAAAAACTAACTGTATTGGTACATTTCACACATACATTAGGCTCATATTCAGCACTGAGAATATGTATCAGGACATGGCACATCTTCATTGTCATTTTCCCCATTTCCCTACCACCTTCATCCCCTTTATACATAAGCTTTCTTTTCTTTTTTAGCTATCAAATTTTCATTTCTTTTCTTTACTTTTCTCTACCTCCTCCTTCCCTTTTCCTTTTGAACATTTTGTTCCTATTTCACATTATCTATAATATATTTTGGCATTCACTTACACCATTAGTTTATCGTGCCAGAGGAAAACAATATGGTATTTACACATCTGGGACCTATTTATTTCATTTATGGGTATGTCTTCAAGGTATACCCATTTAAGTATAAGTGACTCAAATTTATCATTCTTTATGGTTAACAGTCTGTTTTATAAGAACCCCACATCTTCTTTATCCAGTATCCCACTGACAGGCATTTGGTCTGCTGCCAAGATTTAACTATTACAAACTGAACTGTTAAAACATGAGTGTACTTATGGCACTGTACTATGAGTCTCTTAATTCTCTCATGGATCTCTCCAGCAGGGGAATGGAAGCGTCAAATAGAACCTCTAATCCTGGTATTTTAAGGAATCTCCACATTGATCTCCACAGTGTTTATAGCCCACTTCCTACCAGTAGTGTTTTCTTCTGCATCTCTCAAATGAACAGTGATGTTGAACACTTCTTCATATGTGTTTCCACTGCCTTTATTTAATCTGAAAAATGTCATTTCATTTTTTTTTAATTGGGTGGCTTTCAGGGAGTGGCTGATATTTTTAAGTTATTTATATACTCTAGATAGTAGCCCTTAGTTCCAGAGACAGCTTTTAGAAATGTTTTCTCATATTATAAGATGTCTTTTCACTCTGCTAGTGGTTTCTCTTGCCGTGCAGAATTTTTTTTTTAAGGTGTTTTTTGGGGGGTTTTTTTTGTTTGTTTGTTTGTTTTTGAGACAGGGTCTCACTTTGTAGTTCAGGCTGGCCCTGAGCTCAGCCTCCAACTCACATCACAGCAATCCTCCTGCCTCTGCCTCCCGAGTGCTGGGATTACAGGCGTGAGCCACCACGCCCGGCACTGTGGTATGTGGTACTGGTTGCTGCTGGGCATGAGTCTCCAGGCCCAGTATTGTATATGGTTACCGAAGATCGAACCCGGGCCCTTGTGCTTGCAAGACAGGCACCAGAACCATTGAGCTAAATCCTTGGCCTGGAAGCTTTTTAATAGGATGAGATCTCAGTCATTAATTCTGCTAGTTCCCATGCTGCTAAGGTTTTGCTCATAAAGTCTTTCATTATGCAAATGTCTTCAAGAGTTTTACCTAACTTATTTCTCAGCAGGTTTAGTGTTTCTGTTTTAATATTTAGTTCTTTAAAATACCTTGATTTTAATTTGGTACATGGAGAAAGAGTAGGTCTAGCTTTAATCTTTGGCAAATTGAAACCCAGTTTTTTCAGCACACTTTGTTAAAGAGGCCATCTTTCCTCCTTTGAGGGTATTTGACTCCTTTGTCAAAGATTATGTGGTTTAGTGTATCTGGGGTGTTTCCAGACCTTCTGGTTCTGCTCCATTGAAGCTCAGGTCCATTTCTTTGCCAGTACCATGCTGTTTTTATTATAGTGGCTTTGCAGTATAGTTTCAGGTTGGGGATTATGATACCCCCTGCCATGATCTTGTTGCCTAGGATTGCTTTTGCTCTTCTAGATTTCTTGTGGTTCTAGATGAATTTTTGCATTATCTTCTCTAGCTTTGTGAAGTATGCTGTTGGAATCTCAATCGGGATTGCTTTGAATCTATATAGTAGTTTTGGCAGTATGGCCATTTTCATAATGTTGATTTTCCTCCCCAGGAGTAAAGGATATCTTTCCATTATCTGATTTTCTCTTTGATCTTCCATTTCAGAATGGGGTAGTTTTCAGAGTAGAGATCTTTCACTTTCTTTCTTAGATTGATTCCTAGATATTTCATTTTTTTGGAATGTTATTGTAGAAGAAATTGATTCCTTGATTTCTCTTTCAGTGAGTCTGTTGTTTGTGTATACAAAGGCTATTGATTTTTGAGTGTTGACCTTGTATCCAGCTATGCTACTAAATCTGGAGATGTAGTGTAGCAGACTTTTAGCTGAGTTTATAGGATTTTCTGTATAGAGTATCATCTATATAGAGTATCAGCAAATAATGACAGTTTAACTTCTGCCATACCTGTATTTATCCCTTTTATTTCTTTCTCTTGTCTTATTGCTCTCACTAATCTTTCCAAAAGTACACTGAACAGAAGCAATGATAGTTGATATCATTGTCTTATTCCTGGTTTCAGCATGAAAAGTTTTGATTTCTAACCATTAAGTATAATGCTGGCTGTTGGTTTCTCATAAATTGCTTTTATTACTTTGAGGTAAACATCTATTCTAATTTTCTATAGGGTTTTAATCATGAATGGGTGTTGCATTTTATAGAATACCTTTTCTGCATCTATTAAGATGACCATCTGTTTTATGTCCTTAAGTATATAAATGCATTAAATTACATTTATTGACTTATATATGTTAAAGCATCCTTGCATCTCTGGGATGAATCTAACTTGATGAGGATATACAATCTTCTTGATGATCCTTTGTATTCTGTTTTCCAATATCTTATTGAGAATTTTTCCATCGATGTTTCTTAGGGAGATTGGTCTATAGTTTTATTTTTTGGCTGGGTTCTCTGATTTTGGAATCAATGGAATAGTTATTTCAAGGAATGAATTTGAGAGTATTGCTTCCCTTTCCATTTCATTGAAGAACTTAAAGAGCAGTGGCATTAGATCTTCTCTAAAAGTCTTGTAGAATTCAGCAGTAAATCCATCATGACTGAACTTTTCTTTGTTGGTAGGTTTTTTTTTTTTTTTTTTTTTAGGTTTTTTGAGACAGGGTCTCGCTTTGGAGTTTAGGCTGGCCCTGAGCTCAGCCTCAAACTGATCACAGCAATCCTCCTGCCTCTGCCTCCCAAGTGCTGGGATTACAGGCGTGAGCCACCACGCCCAGCATTGTGGTATGTGGTACTGGTTGCTGCTGGGCGTGAGTCTCCACACCCAGTATAGGTATGTGGTTACCGGGGATCGAACTTGGGTCCTTGCGCTTGCAAGACAGGCGCCGGAACCACTGAGCTAAATCCCCGGCCCCTGTTGGTAGGTTTTTAATTGCATTTTCAGTTTTACTGATTGATACTGAGGTGTTCAGTATTTTTATGTCCTCTTCATTTAAATTTGGAAGTTCATATGTGTCTAAGAATCAACCCATTTCTTCTATGTTTTCCTTCATATTAGAGTACAAGTTCTCAAAATAGGTGTTTATTATCTTCTGAAGTTCTGCTGGATTTGTGGTGATTCCCCCCTTTTCATTCCTGATTACATGTAGTTTAGCCTTTTCCTTCCTTTCTTATAAGGTTAGGTAAAAGTTTGTCAATTTTATTTATTTTTTCAAAAGCTCAACTCCCATACTCATTGATTTTTTGTGTATCATTCTCTCAATTTCTATTGCATTAATTTCTGCTATAATCCTTATAGTTTCCTATTTTTTATGAGATTTGGGTTTATATTGTTCTTCTTCTAGTAGTTTGAAGTTCAGCATTAGGTGATTTATTTGGGCTTGTTCTGTTTTCCTAGGATGGGCATTCACTGCTATGAATTTCCTTTGCAGAATTGCTTTCATTGTGTCCCATAAATTCCTTTATGTTGTATTGGCACTATCATGTAATTATAGAAACTGTCTAATTTATTCTTTGATTTCCTCTCTGACCTATTGTTTGCTGAGGAGGGTATTACTCAATTTCCATGTATTTTTGGGGTTCTTGGAATTTCTTTTGCTATTGACCTCCAGTTTCAAGGCACTATGGTCTGACAGTATACAAAGAATAGCTTCAGTTCCTTTATATTTACTTAAATATTCTCCATAAAGCAGCATGTGGTCTCTTTTGGAGAATGACCCATGAGAATCTGAGAATAATGTATATTCCAATTTTTGTGATGAAATACTCTGTGTCACCTATTAAGCTCTTTTGTTCAAAAGTCTAGTTCAGTTCAAGTATTTCTCTCTTTTTTTTGGCCTGGTTGATTTATTTGTGACAGTGAAATACTGAGGTTCCCTACTACTATTGAATTAGTGCGTATCTGGCTTTCCATGTCCATTCGTATTTGTTTTATATAGTTGAGTACTCTAGAATTTGGTACATAAATATTTATGAATGTCATGTCTTCCTCTTGGACTGTTCCCTACACAAGGTTGTAGTGTCTTTGTCTCTCTCAATTAGTTTTGGTTTGCAAACTACTTTTTCTGCAAATAAGATAGCCAGTCCTACTTTCTGGAGTTTCCTGTTATGCCAAGAATTGTTTTCCATCCTTTTACTTTCAGTCTATGTCTTTCTTGCTGAATCAAGTGTCTTTCTTGTATGCAGCATATTGTACGATCTTGCTTCTTAATCTACTCTGACAGTCTGCACATTTTAAATGGTACATTGAGGCCATTGACATTAATGGTTAAAAATGATATATACTGATTTGGCCCTGTCATGATGTTTGCCTGTTCTTGGCTTTTTTTTTTTTTTTTCCTTTTTGCCTCCTCCATTCAGCTTCTTGTTTTTGCCAATGATCTCACTGTGCTGGGTTTCATCAGATTATGATATGCATTGTCTTCTTCTAGGTTATTGTTTAGAATGTTTTGGAGTGCAAAATTTGTATTCAAGAAGTTTATCAGGTGTTCTTTGTCATGGAATATCTTATCTCCCTATTGATTTTGGAGGATAGTTTTGTAGGATATATCAGTCTAGGTTGGAGGCTGTTTTCTTTTAGAGCATGAAATACTTCATAGGTTCTCCTTGATTTGAGTGTTTGCATAAAACATTTACTGTGATCTGATGAGCTTTCCTTTATATGTGATTTGTTTCTTATTTCTGACTGTTTTTATTATTTCATTCTTCTGTTGGGTTTCTGAAATCTCAATTATTATTTGCCTAGATGTAGATATTTTTATATCACGGCCACTTGGAATCCTATATGCCTCACTTATCTGTATTTCAAATTCTTTTCCTTTTCCTGTGAAGTTTTCTGCCATTACATCTGTGAACATTTATATATATAATCTTTTGCACTGTCTTGTTTCTGCACTGACTCCAGTCAGTCATATGTTGTTCTTATTTGCATCATCTAGCAGCTGCTGGATTAGCTTCTCATGATCCCTTGCGATTTTCTATAAATGATTCCCTTCTTGTTCATTGGCTCCAATCCTGTCTTCCATGTCTGACATGCACTCTTTCCGTTCACTCATCCTATTTCACAACCTTTCACTGCAGTTTTTCATCTCCTGGAACTCTGTTTGAAGCTGTTTAACAGATTCCATTCCTTTTGCAATCTGAAATTCTATCATATTCCTGATCTCCTTTTTAGTGTTGTTAGTTATATCTTCCACTTTGGACAGTATCTCTTTTTATTGGAGAAATTATTTCTGATTTCCACTTTATAAGGTCGTCTTCTGTTACTGGATGAGTCCTGATGTTTGAACTTAAGTTTGCTCTATTACCATTTTCCATGGATTCCCCTGTGGTGATGAGTCCTGTGTTTGGGTTTTTTCATATTTTCTCAATTCTGTTTTCTGTCATTTCTGATGTTTTTGGTTTAAGTCCTGGCCTGCCATCTGGGATTGCCCAGCCAGGCAAATCTGTCAGAAACTGTGGACAACTTACTCAACTTACAACTTACTTACTTGGACTTATGGATGTCTGTGCTGCCCAGCAGGATAAACTATTGGGATTACTGTGGACATTTGCCTCACCCTACAGGATTTTATACTACAAGGACTATTGCACTAGGACTGTTGTCCTTAAGACTTACGGGGACTTACTCACTGGGACTTACTGGGATTTAAGTATGTCTGCCTTGTCCTTGCCCAGGGATTATTGTGGGACCTCCCTGTCGTCTACATGCTAGGATTATGGATGTGAAAGCTTAGTACCAAATAAAGGTGCAGAAAGCTCGGGGTTTTCTTATTCTGATGCTGTAGTATTTAGCTTCTGCTGCTGCAGCTCAAAGTAGCAAGAGTCGAGCCCTGTATTAGCCTCAAGGTTCCAATTTTGTTGCTTGCTGCTGTTGATCCTTTTGCGTAGAACTCATGCAGAAGGTATACTGGAGCTTTCCACAAGTGTTCTGGCTGTGTCCTCTTACCCTGCATTCTACATAAGTCTCTTTCTTAAAATTTGGAACTTTTAGGAGATGGTTACTTTTTGCTTTATTTTCCTTGGATCTGCAGTGGCCTTTAAATGATCTCACTTCCGTACTCCACAGAAGGTACTTAAACAGAACAATTCAACCCCTCAGTTGGCATAATACAATCAGTATCATCAACAAAATCAAACAGCACAGGAAATGACAAGCTTTGGCAATTACTGTTCTGATACCTTTAACCTCATGAGTTATATCTATGATGCCATGCCAAAATTTGGAACTAATCAGAAACATGTTTACTGCATATAGATCTTTAAATATAACAGTGTAATCCTTTGGGCATAAAGGATCTCCAGGGATTGAGAAGGTAGAGAGAAGGAGAGGGAACAATTAGAAATATAGTTGGAGGATGTATAATGATCACACAAACCCTGGGAACCTGATAGAGGCTGGAGGACAAAAAAGAAAAACAGGACAAATAAAAACAGAACAAGCCAACAATGGCAGAACCCTAGGAATTGTATTCACCTCCTATAATAGCACAGAAGAAAGAGAGTGTAGGGAGGAATGAAATGTGTTAACTTCTGGGAAATGATACTGATCACAGGACGAGAGGATGAGGGAACAAAAGAACAGGGGTACCCAGCAGCAACAGGCTAACAGGAGACTATTTTCCCTCTCCTGTAAAAATAACAGCAGTTGAGATAGGAAAAAACTTGAAATTGGACAAACTCAGCAACAAGACAGTAGAGAAATGAATAAAAGATAAAAAAGAAGAAAGAAACAGAACAACAATAGCAGAGAAGATAAAACCAAAAACACTTCCAAAAGTGTCATTCAAGGTACAGATCTACTGTCTCTTGTAGATAATATGGTCTCTTATAGCATGCAGATTGGATCTGACTAGTCCTAGGGAGGAGCCATCATCCCATCTATAACCCATACCATCCCATCCCATCCCATCTATAACCCTGAGCTAATTTCAATAAACTCCTGCAGGATTCTTGCAGGAGTTCTGTAAGAGTCCGGGGTCTGGAGGTGGGACTGACTCCACAGACTCACCAATGGCTCTACTCAACAAGATCTCTTCATTCTTCCAATAGGTGGCTTTTGCTGTAGCAAACAGGGCACTTGTACACTGGGGGCCTTTGCCTAAGTCCCAGCATTGTGCCTCACTCACTTGTGTGCACCGACAAGCCAATGGAGTCTCGGGGGGCTGCTCCCCCAAAACCAGTCTCAGCATGTGTGGAGACATGGATCTCTGCAGGCTCCTTCTCCCCCGCTGGTGGGGTGAGAGCTCAGGGCCAAGTACTGTGTGGAAGGCGGGTCAGTCCCACACCGGAGGTCTGTCTGTGCAGCCCCAGTCCTTACTCAGCATGTGCTACATTACTTTTTATAACACAACATACCTTGAATACTAACGGACAAACCATATTTAATTTCCTATGCATTTAGAGAAATTAAATTAGCAACTTTCTCACTCCATTAATATTGTTTATTTACCCAATGTATACATTTATATTTTAGTACCTATAAACTTCTTTTCTGTAAAAGCTAATAGATCTAGTAAACTTTAGCCACTAATTTATCTACATGCAGAATGTCTGATTTTTTAAAATGGGATTTTGACTCCAATAGCTAGAAAAAATATGAAATAATTCTCATTCTTAACCTGCTTCCTCCATTGTCATTAGAAAAGGAATTTGTCTTCACTGCCAAGTTAGTCATTTGTAGTGGGACATTATTTTATTAGAATTTGCTTGACTCAAGTTAATAAAAAGCAAATATAAAGAAAAGAAGAGATCTTATGCTATAAGAATATATTGAAGAACATATTTTTAAAATCAATGACTTGAAAGATAGTCTCCAAATAATGAAACATTTTTGCTAGATTCAATCTTCATAATTTTAGAAATTGAAACATACAGTACTGCTAAAATTATTGCTTCTCTAAGACCAATACAAAATTAATTGAGCCAAGAAATTTTTAAGTAAGACTCTAGAGTTTTCAAAAATATATATCCGCAACTTCTTTGATACTTGTGCCCTTGAAAATTGTCCCAGTCTCTTTTAGAGTAAAATAAATTTACTGACTCATTTCTAGTGAATATAGTTGTAGAAGTGTGAACTATCACTTCTAAAATTAGTTTCTGATACAATCGCAACTGTGCCTTATGCTATTCATTTTCTTTCTCTCCTTCTCTAATTCCCCCAACTACTACACTCCAATTCACCCTTTGAGAAATCATCTATCAGGTCCTGACATTGTTGAGGTACTTCTGCAAAAGTACTAGCCAACTGCTAGTCTCCATGTCCTGAAGATGTTCTAGGATTTATTGAAGATGAAACACCTAAGACCTTGACAGTCATGTGAGATTTGAAAGAGAATTTCTCAACTTTGTCAAGACTTATAGTGTCCTCAATTCTAGCTAGTGACTTGACTATAATTTCACAAAAGATCCAGTAATCTTCTATTACTGTGTAACAAATGACTTCATAGTTATAATGATGTGTATTTGTTACCTCCTGGCTTCCATGAGATCAAGAGTCCGGTTACAGCCATGGTCCTCTGCTAAAAATTTTGCAAAGCTGAATTAAAGCTAAGTGATATTTCTTTCAAGATTTCAGGATACTCTTCCAACATGTTTGTTGGCCAAATTCATTGCCTGAAGTTCTAGAATTCATGTGGTTTGCTTCATCAAGACCAGTCACCCAAATAGTAGGTTAGACCTATAGACATAATTTCTCTTTGATTAATTTAAAATAAACAGATTAGAAATTCACTAACATATGAAAAATCCCTTCATTTTCACAACATTCTACTGATTTAGAAGTGGATTACACAAATATTTCAATATCAGGGAACAGGAGTCTCAAGTGACAGGAATCATGAGGATCATCTCAGAATTCTGCCTACTACAGATTCTAAATCAAATCCACCTACCTGAGATATTTCTAACTTTCTGATGTAGGGGTTAATGTGTTCTTGTTATGTCAAACTGCTACACTTAAAACTATTTTGTTATACATTAATAGACACTAACATGATTCTACACTTGTGTGAATTACACTCAAGGAAAACATACAGTATCTTCTCACTTTTATATTCCACTTGATTCCAAAGTGCTTATTGCAAACATACTTGATTCAGAAAGTAGATGTTGAAAACAGACCATATTAAGGAAGGAATGGTCTTGGAATTTTGTGTGAAGAATTTAATAGACAACGCACAAGAGAACAGAAATTATGAAATGTAGTCCTGATACTCAAAACTTAATATGCTGATGCAGAACTGGTGCTGATTTTTATGTGAGAACTTTCCATTTAAAGCATTGGTGCTTTAGTGTAACATCATTGTTGAATTCAAAGTCAAAATTTAGAGGCAGAATCATGTTATAGTGAAATCAACGGATTTTATATCTTAGTTTCTGATGTATATGTCAAGCAATAGAGATCTAACATAAATTTTCTGAATGTCGATCTCCAAATTTCCCAGTACAATTTGTTATAGAATCTTTCTTTAACTTATTAAAAAGACTGTCAAGACATCAGTTAACTGTAGGGGACAAGGCTTATTTTATGTCTTTTATACTATTCTATTGGTTTACATTTCCACTTTTTTGCTGGGACCATTTTTGATTGTCATTCTAATTTCATAAACAGTTTGTAGTCCATTAAAATGATGTTTCCAGCATTGCTCTTTTTGTTCTAGCTGAAATTGTTTTCTTTTTTTTTTTTTTTTTTTTTTTTTTTTTTTTTTTTTTTTAATTTTTTTTTTTTTTTTTTTTTTTTTTTTTTTTTTAGTTCTGTTAGCTTTAAGACGTTAGCATTTTAATGGGGATTGCAATGAGTCTACACATCATTTTTGATAATGTAGCCATTTTAATGACACCCTTCAGCCAGGAGTGGTGGCACATACTTGTAATCCCCACACTTAGCAGGCTGAAGCAGAAGGATCACTGTGAGTTCAAGCCCAGTGTGGGTTACATATTGACTTCAAGGCCAGCCTGAACTCCATAGCATCCTGGCCCCCTCAAAAAAAAATTACTTCTCCAGGAAGAAAAGATGTCTTCCCATTTTCTAACATTATCTTCAATTTCATTCCTGACAGCTCTACAGTTTCCATTCTAGAAGCCTTTCACCTCCTCAGTTAGGTTGACTCCTAGGAATTTAATGTTTTGATGTTGTTCAGAATGATACTGCTTTCCTTATTTCCTTCTGGGTGGGTTCATTACTGATGTACAGGAATGTACTTTATTACATTGTTTTTTTCTCTTCAGCCTCCATCGATTGTTGGAAGTGATCAGAAAGAGTACAGCTCTGCCTTGAGGGAAAACCTCAATGCAGTAAGAGCTGAGGCCTGTTGACATCACCCCCAGGAGCAGGGCACATGGCCACGTCCGTCTCACTATGTGAAGGACACAGTTCCGGGTTGGTGGAAAAGGAAAAGCAATTCTGTTTGGTTGAATGCCATGAATGTTATCTCTGAGCTCTCAGTTACCAACGTGACCTGCTCCAAATTATCTCTCAAGGAAGCGAGACACTGTTATCAATAAACAATTTGAATCAGTTATGTAAGAAGGGCAGAGTTAGCTCACGCTTACAGACATTTTTTTGACTAAGGGGCAATGAAGAAAATAAATCTTTCTAAAAATTTTGTATATTGAATTGTCTTTTAGATTTTAGAATTTTTTGAACCTGAAAATAGTAAAATTCATGTTTTGTGTGTTTGACTGATGTAGAAAGTCACACAAATACCACCACAGCTGTCAAACTATTTCATTGCCCCAAATATTCCTGCATGCTGTGTTTTTATAGTCCAGCCTTTGATCCATCTTCTCCCTGTCCACCACTGACACATTCATGAGCTTTATACTTTAGCTTTTGTGATATAAATAGCAATATAGGGTGGAAGGTCGGACACAAAGCATGAGATCGTCTGTTGTCTTTTGTGCCTGACTTTTCCCCTTAGCTGAATATATTTGAGATTTAGCCATGTTTCAGTATCTATTTATAATTCTTTTCATTCTCAAGTTTTTCTCTTTTTTACTTTAATGAATATAACAGTCTTTTTTATCTAATGTCTTTCAAGGAATACTGAAGTGTTTCCAGTTTGGAAAGATTATGAATAAATAATGTACAAACATTCATATGCATGTTTTTGGGAGGGGAATCAACCTTTTTAAGAAATAGTGTGAAAAATAGAGCTGCATAAGGAAAAAAGTAAATAAACTAACTTTCTTTAACCGTTCACAATAATTAATTAACAATGAATTCTAGATTATACTAAAATATGTTTAATAGGAAACCAGAAATGTTTACTATTTAATATAGAAATATTTACTAATATTTTAGTAAATTAATAAATCTAATAATTTTTAAACACATTTAAAAGAAGGAATTTTAAACAAATTCATCATTGGTTGAGTAAGAAGGTTAAGTCCCAGAGAGACTTGTGTAACATATATGTGTGATATGTGGGTAATTAAAATTTCATATCCTGATTTCATTCACTTCGGTGTAGTCAGTCTGAAAACCGCCAGCATCCGACAGGGCCGGACGGCAGCCTAGAGGGGAAGGTGCTCAGCAGTGAACAACCTCATAAAGACGCGCTTGTCCTCACCGGTCACCAGGGAGCACAGACGGAGCCGCACTGCAGTACCGCAACACTGGCGCACACAACCCAAACCGCTCAGCCTAAAAATGAATAGCTCAGCCTCTAGGCCAGTATGTGAAACAAGTTTGTACAAGCACCATTACTACCTACTTACAATCAAGGCGAATGAATAAGACTGTACAACAGCAGCAATAAAATACACATGGAAACTCATGCCTGGTGAACATGAAAGGCCAAGGGGGAAAGTGGAGAGGGAATCTCCCGAAGGCAGACTAAGTGGAAGAAGTGTGTGCTGACAGACAAACTGAGAGCGGGCAGTCGGGAGGGGTGGCGCTCAGAGCCTGGCGGCCGCTTGTGAAGACGAGCTAGGTGGGCCCGACACTACCCTTTGCCTTTGCTGCAAAACGCAGCTGAGCACAGAGAGCGCTTGTGTTGCCAGAAGAGTTTGTGCTCTGGCGTCCTGAATTGTTGGCTGTCGGGCACATATCTGGGGCCCAAAGAATGAGAAATGTTCTCTTTATCCTCCTGCCCATAATGCAAAATGGTTTTTTATTGTACTGTTGTTCACAAAAATGTGTCAGAATTACTTAAAGTACCCTCCAGCTGGACACTTCCCTGACGTACATCGGCCACGGAATGGAAGCATGCAATTGTGGTATGGTCAGTCAATACAAAAATAACTAGCACAAAATGAAGGAATAATAAAAACAACTGTCACAAATATAACACAAAGCAAAAGAAAAGACAAAAATGAAAGTATTTCTAAAGTTCAAATGTAGACCAAAAGACAAAACAGGAATATGGTCAGAAATCAGGTTGTAGTTACTTGCAGGAAGGGCCATGTCAAACGAGAAATCTATCCCTTTACTCTTTCTTGAACTTAGTGATAGTTTCAAGGTTACTTTTACTTGGGAAAATTTGTTGGTCAAACATTAAAGCTCACTTTTCTATGTGAATGTCATAAATAAATTTTAAAAACCTAAAAATTAGCAGAGATGCTACAAGCCTCCCAGTAACTGTGTTCAAATAAATAAAAAATAGTTCATCTAAATTGCGTGTTTTAATTTCAAAATGAAGTTACTTAGGCTGCAGTAGAATTGAAGAAAGAAACAAATAAACTGAAAATAATGAAACAGCGTCCACAAGCACTTAGGAGAACAGCTCAACAACTCATCTATCTTCTCTATTTTATTTCAATAGTTAGCTCTTGCCTTGGGTTAATTCCCTGGTAGGGGGATTATTTGGGCAGATGTCAAAGAAGGTCTTTGTGTTTGTTCTGCGCTGTTTTCAGAGAATGTGTATGTGCACGTGTGTGTGTGCGCACCTGCAGGTAACTCTTCCTAAATCCCCTGGTTTGACTGAGAAAGAGCTTTGTAAAAGCCTCTATCGGTATAGAGTTCCCTAGAGTTTCTCTCGGAGTGAGGGCAGAGGTTGCTCTGATTGGTCAGTTCGGAACAGAATGGCAGGAAGAACCCAGCTCCTTCCGGTATCCCCTTGCTAACCGTCCCCTCCCCGCAGGAGTAGCGTAGTTCTTGCTTTTTTCCTCAGTTGTTCCATCGTGGGACATAAACATCACGACGGGTGTAAGGAGCAAGCTTGTGTGAGGCTCACTTAACAGACTCTCTCAGTCCAGCTTTTCTCAGCAAAGGTGGTGGTCACAAAGGTCTTCAGTGGTCTTGCTGATTTTGTATTGCTTTGATTTTTCTTGATTTCTCACTTAGATCGGAGATTGTGTGACCCCAGTGTATACCAATGACTGGAAAAACAGGCTTCAACCTGGGTGTAGCGGTTGGCATTTGAAATGAGGGGCAGAGCTGTAGGACTGAGCTCTCAATCTGTGGGATCTGGAACTACCGCCAGATACAGTGTCAAAACTGAGCAGAATTTGAAAATGCCCAGCTGGTGCCAGGTTAGTGTGTGGGAAAAGCTCCCTGATTCTCACAGCAGATGGGGTTGAACATTGTATGAGACAGAGAGAAAACCTGACTTTGGTGTTTGCTTGTGTCACTGTAGGCAGAGTTTTACATTCTTATAAGGAAGCTGATCATTGTTTTTCTATGGGATTAACGGCATCTAAATGCAATTTTACTTCATATTTTCAGATTTTATTCTGCTATAAAACGTACTTTGGATGATGATGACAATTATGTTCAGAGAGAATTTAACGTGTAAATCTTCAGTGGTTGTCTAATATTTTCTTTACAGATTTTTCTTTTACTTTCAAAATGACTAGACACCAAAGCATTTGTGTTTATGTACTTGATATCTACTGATATTGAACTGAACATTAAGAAATTATTAATAAAAAAGAAAAAGCATTCTGAGTAATTATTTAATGCAGTAAGCCATTTGCAAGTTAATATAAGATTTTCATGACACAGAGCTAAATTTAAAAATATAAAATAGCTAAATTCTGTTATGTCCTTTTAAAGCTAATCCGTTCAGATATCAAGTATCATGTGACCTCAGGAAAACTCTGTGACCCTCTTGGGAGACACTGAGAGAGAAAGGCTGATCATGTCTTAGTATTGTTATGGAAGAATTTTTGATCTTGTGTACTTCAAAAAGTCTTGGGAATGACCAGAAGTGTCCAGTTTGTGCTTTGAGAACCACTTGGTTCTGGCAAGAATTTTTGTCTACAGAAATAAGCAGGAGTACCCTAGTAACCCTTTGTGTCCTTTGAGTCTGGGTACTGAAGTTTCAGAGATCAAGTGATCATTAGCAGCACTATAACAGACAGATAGTCCATTTGATGAGAAAGAAAACACCACCAGAACATTAAGAATTAATGAAATTATTTTTATTTCTCTTCAGCTTGATTGTTAAGGCCAAACAAATCCTCTGTAATGGGAAATTTATTCTCCAAAATCTGTAGCATTACCCTTGGGAAGACTCGCGATGGAAGCTGCATCACCATACATTTCATTATTTTGTGTATCTTCAATTATAATTGTACCTAGTGATTAATCTGATATTGACAGGGCCTGGGCTCAATTGGTCAAATTATAAATTCTTTTCTACTGATAATTCTGATGGACATTCAATTTCCATTGAGAATATGAAATAACAGACTTTTCTCTATTCTTACTGAAACTTTAGTTGTGTCTGTTTTGCTATTGACAGTCAAGGTTTTGCATTTTATCATACTGATTTATTAAGTAGACATATAAATTTCACATAAATTTGAAAGTGTGACTTTTAAAATCTGCATTTCTAGCTTGTTTTCCTCTTTGAACACTCCTTCCTGTTTACAGCAATATTAAGTATCCCATATCAGCAACCTAGTGTAAGATTTTTATATTGAGTTTCATGTTCCCATAATAATATACCTCTGAAGCACATGCATAAAAGCACACATATTTAAGACAAAAATACTTTTTTCAGCAAAAATGTGTTTACAGCTACTACATTTTTGTGGCTGGCTTCAGCATGCCTATCATTCCAGCACTTTAGAGGCAGAAGCAGAAAAATTGCCAAGAGTTTGAGACCAGCCCAAGCTACTTGGTTAGTTCAAGGCAAGTTTGAAATACAAAGTGAGATCCTGTCTCAAAAAATATGTATTTTTTCTGTATTTTTTAGCACTAAATCAATGTAGAAAAACCAGTACTGCTGTTAAAATAGTTTAATTCATTATTTTTAAAATTTGCATAACACTCCAAAATTTATTCAACTATTCAGTTTTTTGTTAAAGGCATTTACATCATTGATTTTTAAAAATCTGCTATCAGTACTTTCTTCTCTATATATCTTAGTTTGTAGAATAAGATAAACTTAAAGTGGAAGTGTTATATCAGTGGGTTTATGAAGTTTCCCATATTTTTAACTAGAAATTGCAGGTTATTTTAAGAAAGGCTGTAAAATTTGCATTTCCATCACCAGTATATAAGAATACCATTTTAAATGTTTTCATATTTATTAAAACTTAAAATTCTAACTCGTATAAAATAATAACTTAGATTGTACATGATTTGGAACATCTTTTCAAACACTAATAAATTTGTGGGCATATTTTTCCCCAAGTTGTCCTGTACACAATTCTTGATATTTTTTCTGCTAATGGCCCAATAGGATCTAGATTCACATGGTACTCTTCTTGCTTATAGATTTGAACTCATACTACAAAGGACAGTGCACATAATTCACACATTCAGAATCAAAATATCAGTTATTCTACAAGTGATTTAAAAGGAGGTACAAAAACTGCTTCAATAAACATCATTCCATCATTCACATTTACAGTCTACAACAAGGCTACAAATGTGTTAAGAGTACAATAGTGAAAAACATCTCTCACTGGAGAGAAGAAAATATTTCCCCCTTTCCTTAAAACAACACGAGGAAATTTCAATAAAGATGTGGAAAACTAAACAGAATTTATCTGAAATTTTAGGAATTTTAAAACTGAGATGTGATTCGTATCTATAAAGTCAAAGCCAAAAGGTTGACAAGAATGATATGTGCTGGACTACATATGACAATACTGGGTGTGGAGACTCACACCTACCAGCATCAGAACAACATACCACAGTGCCGGGCATGGTGGCTCATGCCTGTAATCTCATTATTCAGGAGGCAGAGGCAGGAGGATAGCTATGAGTTTGAGGCTGAGTTTAGGGCCAGCCTGAACTACAAAGCAAGACCCTGTCTCAAAAAAAAAATGATAAATATAAATGATTTCACCATTTTATATGAAGAGTAATGGGCCAAGGATACCCAAGCATTTTAGGAAGAAGACTTAGGAAAAATATTTTCCTAGGTAAGGCTTACTATATATTATAATTGTGTGAGGGTGGCATTAGAGTATGGGTAGAAAAAGAAAGAAAGAAAAAAATCTGGAACCAAAAATCACAGATGAAAGCATAAAACACTGACATGTGCAAAGATGGCACATTTCACAGGGCAGAAACTGCCTAGTGATGGAGCTGGAAAAATGTGTTCTTTAGGAGTACAGAAAATGACAGCAAATTCTAAGTCTCAGTCCACACCAGTATCTACTCTAGAGGCTAACAAATATAAACTTATGATAAATACTGACATTATATGTGTATACCAGGAAAAAAGAAAATACACATATTAGTATATACATATATGAATTATATATATATATATATATATATATATATATATATATATATATATATATATGTATGTATTATTTTTTGGCAATGTTGTTCTTAATATCAAGGAAAAATATATCAGTAATCTAGTACCCATGGATGTCAGCAATAGATAATTAAACTATATTCTTTTTCTTGCAGAAAACAATAAAAAGTAAATATACTAATAGCTCCATACATTATTGATAATATGATGTAAAAAAAAAGTTGTGCAAATGATGTTTTTGTCACCTTCTCCACTGCTGGGACCAAACACTTGATCCCATAAGTTAAAGGGTTAAGGATATTTTCGGCTCACAGCCTTGGGGATTTAGCCCATTATCCGTTGTGGCCAGGACAGTTCCACACAGGAGAAAGGGCAGGATGAGGTCAGCTGCCCCTTAGGTGATCCTGAAGATGAGCACAGTAGAAGATGCCCGAAACAGGCAGAGCTGTGGGCCCGAGGACCCTCCTCCAGTGTCACCAACCCCGAGCAGCACATGGCCTCCCTAAGATGCAGTCACCTCTTCAGAAGTTTTGTAATCCAGTCATCTTGACAAGCAAGAATAACTAGTACAAGGGGTATATCTGCATAAAGTTCAAAAGCAAGCTAAAAATCACAAATCAGTGCTAAGGTATGAATTCTAAGTGGTAATTAAAAATTTGGAAGAACGACACAAAATATATCATCATGATTGTGTCTGGTCGGTGAAAGGAGGACAGGTAGATGAAAGCAGCACAGGTGGATGTAAGACTCTGTACTGTTCTCACTCCTTACCTGGGAGATAGTTTGATCTATTTTTATTATATTATGAACAAAAGAATACCTATTAATTAATGTAAGCCAGAAATTCAAATGAAAGTCATATATTGAAGTGATGATAACGTAGCCGATCTAAAAGATGAAGAGGACATTCCATTTTTAGCATAAATCAAATTTGAATCACTTTGACTCATTATTTTTTACCTGGACTGGCTATCCAATCTTATCTTTAGGGCTGTTATATGTTATTAATAATCCTTCTTTGTGTTTTGCTATGCAGTAGGTAAGCACACCTTTTCTGTTCTTAAGCAGCATGAGCAGTTTTTATTTCGGCCAGTGTATGTTGACCTCACATATGTGACTGTGTTGTCAATTCACAGTTCATCAGTTACCAAAAACTGCTCGAAGTGAAGGCAATGTATCAACAAATTTCAATTAATATCACACCACACAAAATACAGACTTTTTATATATTTAAGCCTTTCATTTAAACATTCTACTATACAAATTTTACAATGTGTCCAGGTGAGAAACATTTGAATTTTTAATAAAACTGCTTATAGCTCGTAGGTTAATGTGGGGACAATAGCTGAGCACCAAAGCTGTCACTTCAAATAAACATATGTATCAAGTTTACCAGCTAAAAGTTCATAGCAGAATATTGGGTACTACGGGAAATACATCAGATGTAATTGGAAGTTACACTGTATTAGTCCATGGGGCTCCTTCCTCAGGTCTTGGGCAGAGCTGGCTCCTACCCTCATCATTTGATCAAGGAGTACCCTAACTGCCTTGGAATCTTCTGAGGCACAGAAACAGATTCCTGGTAATAGCTCTTGATTTGTGTGAGACAGTGGACTCTACAGGAAAACAGTGAGGAAAAAATAAGTCTGATGTGGTTTATAAAACAGTGGCAGAACTGAGTTTGGAAAATGCTGTCTTCAGAGAGAGCATGTACCTGGAACTGCCTATCCTTTGACCCTGCTTCTTGGGTTAACTAAGAAAGAAAATCAAATAGAATAAAAATAAAACCAGCTAAGGGCTCGACATATGTACAGAGAACATTTTAACAAGCTAGGCATATAGCAGAACTATGGTGCTGTTCTGTTCCTGATGACCCAAAGGAGAAATCATTAAAAATGGAGGATCTCTGTGGCAACACTGGCGATTACAGGAGCAACAGCTGACAAAGGCAGAGGTCATAAATGACTGGAGGGACTGACGTTGGAAGAGAACTAGACAACCTCGCAAAACAATTCTGTTCCTGTTGGAATACTGCCTCTCCAAAGACTGCTGGATCAAATCACTCTGAGAAGTTGCTAAAATGAAATGAAAACCTGCATTTCTCCTGATTCAAGGAAGTACCGATTTAGAGACCTGAGGCTTGGGGTCTTGCTATGGAGAAGGATGGCTCTACCATTGGCTCTGCAGCAATCCATAGCGTTAGGAGATGAGACGACATTACGCCACATCAGCAACAGTGCCTTGGTTTCCAACTTTTTTACCTGTGGGATTCTTGAGTGATGGAGATGTTCCACTGCCTTGCCCACATGGGAAATGAAAACAAAGCAGGAAAAATGAAAAGAGAGAAAAAACCATTTAATTTCTTGACTTTGGAATTTTAGAAATTCATATAACCAAGAGAAACAGCAAAGCCTCTAGTATACATACCATACAGTAGGTGGGGAAGATGCAGATTATTTAATGATTAGCCTCGTAGCACCTCTATTTTACAACTTTATATCAATAAATCATCCTCAGAAAGCGAGCAAGAAGTGTGTCCCTGTGAGAAAGGCTTTTTCCCTTTAGGAACATCAAGCAGAAGAAGCAGTCGGGCTTTTCCTCAGACACGGGGAAGGAAGCAGTAATAACCTAGAGTAACAACTGGTTACTAGCTAGTGGGAGGCGAGAAGGCAGGGCCAGGGAAGGGCAGCGAGGAAGGGCCTCAGAATGCAGAAGCCACGATCCGCTGCGGCAGACAGTTGCACCAGGCGGGAGGGCAGAGCAGAGTCACAGTCAGGAAGATGTAGCAGAGGTGTCTGAGGAGACCGAGATATCACCATCATCCTGTTCCTACATGTTTTTATTCAGGACGATTTGGGCTGTTTGTAACAAAAACAAAAATGAAGTATGTATCTTTGGACCCAGAAATTTCACAGCTGCACCTTTTACTAAGAAATTACCAAGGATAAGTCCTGACTTCAGAAACATCACGGGTTAAAAATGTACAAAACAAGCCCTGAAATTTAGCTCAGTGGTTCCGGCACCTGCCTTGCAACACAAGGTCACCTGTTCGATCCCCGGTAACCACGTACAACAATGCCGGTTTGGGGACGCACGCCCAGCAGCGATGAGAACTTTATACCAGCACTGCTGGGAGTGGCGGCTCAGGCCTGTATTCCCAGCACTCGGGAGGCAGAGGCAGGAGGATTGCTGTGACTGCGAGACCGAGCTGAAGGTCAGCCTGAACTACAAAAAAGCCGAGACCCTGTCTAAAAAAAAAAAAAAAAAAAAAAAAATCTACTAAACGTTTTCCATGAAAAAGTTAGAAAACATATTTTAATAGTTTTAAGTAGATGAACACCTGTGAGGAAGGAAAAGTGTCGCCCTTCATTAAAGAAAAGGAAATTGAAAACAGTGAGATGAGACGTGAGTGCATGACGAGGAGGACGCTGTACGCTGTGTGCAGGAAGAGCACGCGTGCACTCTCTGTGCGGAGTGTTATCCTGGGTATAAGTAGGAGAAGAAATCTAAGCTCACGTGAGCCCAGATGATCTGAGCAGCGCGTCTTAGGGAAGGAGCAAACTGCAGCAGGGCAACACCCCCACTGGCGTGGGGAAGCGGAAGGAAAAGCGCACGTGTGTTGTCTTGTGCTCCGAAGATGACAAAATTCCCCCCAGAGAATCTAGTATTGGATCTTACACTGGCTTGGAGTTTTTATGTGGTCTGGAAACAATCAATCCAATAAATTAATATAACATTTAATAATAATTCTGAGATTGCTGACAAAACACAAGATAAGTCATAGAACTTTCTAACAGTGGGTAGAAATCAAGCTTCCAATACATAAATAGAAAAACAATAAATTTAAAACATAGAAGGACAGAAAAATCTTCATAGTGGGTTAAACCACCAAGTGTGTAAAATGTTGATTTTCAACTAATGACAATTTCGACCTAGAAAGCACTGGACATTTTTTATTATCACAAATGGGGGAGGGTGCAACTGGCCGCTGGTGGGTAGGGTTACTGATGCCCTGGGGTATCTGCAATATGGAGGCCAGCTCCTCAGAACAAAGAGCTGTCCATCGCCAAACGCCAGCGTCACCAAGATAGAGACAGCACGGAGCCAGGCATTTCCCGGCTGGTAAAGTCACTTGTTACTGACAGTTCCTGGTTCTAGGCTGGAAGTGCAGTGCTCTTGTCAGTTTACGACTTTAAAGGGCTGCCCTTGGAATGTCACGCATGAAATACACCTTTCACATGGTTCATGTCTTTCTTTGTTCATTGATGTGTATTTCTTTTCACTATCACTTCTTTATTTTTTTTAGCATATTTGGATCATTTTCCTGGATTCTATTATCATTAAATCATAGCCGCTATAAAACTCTGAAAAAATACAAACTTCATCTAAAAACCAAACTGGTTGCAGATAGCTTTGTCTGGTCCCTTGGTATGTGTCTGTAGCACTGATTTAGTGCTTCTGATAAGTGTTTTCCCAAATGCATCACTTTAGCAGCACTGGAAATAATGGCCGTGCAAAATTAGTCTTTTCCGTTGCAGCAGCGACAGTTGTAGAGTGTTCTAAATCAAATTAATTCCTGGGATGTTCTTTATGTTCAGACATTTGGTTGGTATATTCCCTCACTATTATAGTCTGGAGTCATGCCATTACACTTGGTTGTTTTATGTTTCTGAACATAAGAACAGACAACCAACAGTATGGGAAAAAATCTTTACTAGCTGTTTCTCAGACAAAGGACTACAATCTAGAATGTATAAAGAGCTTAAAAAATGAGCCCCCTCAAATTTAAAGAACCAATTCAAAAATGAGCATCTGAAATGAATAGACACTTTTCAGAAGAAGAAGTAAAAGCAGCTAAGAAGCATATGAAGAAATGATCACCATCACTGGTCATTTGAGAGATGCAGATGGAAACAACACTGAGATTTCATCTCATTCCACCAAAAAATGGCTGCTATCTCAAAATTAGCCAGCAATAAGTGCTGAAGAGGCTGCGGAGAGAAAGGAACCTTTCTCCACTGTTGGTGGGAATGTAGGTTGGTGCAACCACTGTGGAAATCAGTGTGGAGATTCCTCAAAAAACTAGGATTAGGGGGCCAGAGGTTTAGCTCAGTGGTTCTGGTGCCTGCCTTGCAAGCACAAGATCCCAAGTTCAATTCCCTTTAACCAAATAAAACAATATCAGGTGTGGTGACTCATGCCCACTAATAATCATTACCACATACCAAAATGCCAGGCATTGTGATTCACACTTGTAATCCCAGTACGCGGCAGGCAGAGGCAGGAGGACCGCTATGAGTTTGAGGTTCACCAGGGCTACATAGGAGCTCAGGGCCAACCTGAACTACAAAGCAAGATCTTGTCTCAAAAAAATAAATAAATAAACACTAGGATTAGAAGATCCATGTAGCCCTGCTATTCCCCTCTAGGGGTATACATGAAAGAATTAAAAGATTCATAACACAGAAATATATGTGCACCCATGTTTATAGCAGTTCAGTCTGTGATAGCTAAATCTTGGAAACAACACAAATGCCCATTAACTCTAGACTGGATAAAGGAGATGTGATTTTTCTATAAAATGGAGTATAACTCTGCCATAAAGCATGATAATTTTGAGTCGTTTATACAAAAATGGACATACCTTGAAAACATATTCATAAGTGGAAAAAAATAAGTCACAGACTTATTTTAAATATTTAAATATCTTAAATATCATATCTTTTCTTGGGTATGAGAAACTGAAGATGTAAATGAGTTCTAGAATATACGATAGATACTGCAAAATAGAAAATATTCAAAGGGAAATGGGATGGAAAGGTAAGTAATAAAGGGAAATAAATGCAACCCTTAAATAAGGAAACAAAGCTTATGCATATAGTGGGCGTGAAGGTTATAGGTTGGAAGAGGAATGGGAAAAAATATGAATTAAGTCATCATCTACTGGTACAAATGCTCAATGTCGAATATGATCATGATGGGCATGTATAATGTACCAGTAAAGACTCAAATTTAAAAAAAAAAAAAAGGATAACTCTTGCTATCTTCCTTGACTGCTGGGTATTGTTACCAAAATCAAGCACAATACAAACATTATAGGGATAGGAAATGAAGTAAACCTTAACCGGGTTTTAAAAGGTATTTTGAATTTAGTCTGTCTAACAGGGAGGCAGCTTTTGAAGAGTAATGAATGGTCCGTGTTTGTTGGTTATCTGACAGAATGTAATTTGAGAAGAGAGTATCTCAGGACAGGAGTTGATTTTGAAAACTGTTTTGTTTGTGAAAAATGGAAATCATTTTCCAGTGAAAACTTTTTCATACTCTAGATAAGATTTCTCTATTCAGCTACTATATGGCGTGAAAGTGTTTCAAAGATTGTTGGAATGCAGGACAGAAAAACAAGCGTGTGAGTGGGCAATAAAAAATCCTTGGCTTCTGTACTAGAGAAAGAGAAAATAGCAACTCGTGAGAATCAGCAAACTAGAAACTTTTAATCTTATCTACACGCTCAGAAATTACTTGGCACAGTGTCAAATTAATCATTCTGTTTATAGGAAGATGATGTTTCAGCCTAAAACCTTTTTCTATGTTAATAAAATCCAAGACAAAAAGAAGTCTTTGTTTTGTGCTGCAGTGGAATGATTGCGAGAAGGAAATGTCAAATATGCACTAAAAAGAATGTGGCTTCTACTTTCTGAGAGCAAATAAAAATTGCGTGACCAGCTGTCACAAGTTTATTTACCTTGATAGCTTCAGATTCAGAAGAATAGGGAGTTAGGCCTAGTCCCGCATGCTCTTGGTTACACTAGTAGCTGAGAGAGCACGATTCTGAGTAACCATTCAGCCTGGGTAATACGGTGAGACATCATGAGAAAAACCAGAGTAACAAAAGAATATTTGACTGGCCTGAGACTGGGAAAGTGGAAACTACAACAAAGCCTAAATTCATTTCCAGTTTGCAGCGATAGTGTTGTTAATAGTTGACTCTATACTCATTAATTGTGTTCAGAAGACAAGTATGTTTTTCTGTTAGGAATTACTTGAAAATCATTGCAACTTACATGCAAACACAAAATAACATTTTTGTGATGGTATAAACTTCTCTACCCATTAAAATCCTTGTTTTGTTTCCAAGAAACTTGCAAAACTATTGATGAAAATATACAAAATAATTTATTAATGTGAATTTTACACTTGTGTATTGTCTTATAGGTTTCACAGAATTTCCGGACTGGTTATTCTCGGTAGCCTTTGTTTTAAGCAAGACTAATGTTAGGACATTTATAGATGAAGAAGCTGAAGTTTAGAGCTGTTACATGTTTTGCATAAAGTTACACAGCAAATGATTGTGCTAAAAATAAAAATGATGTCATTTTTACTAAATGAAGTGATTCACTTGCCAAAATGAAAATTTGATTGTCTTTGGAAGAAGAAAATATCATTCAATGTGTTACCAGAATTCAACCACAGTTCAAGAATCTATAAAGAAATTAAAATCATCATGAAAAATGACCAGAGCATAAGATCAAGAATATAATAAATAAAATGATAAGATCAATGAGTGTTTTTTTTTTTTAAACATTCATTAAGACGGAAAAATAATTAGAGATGTCAAGAAAGAATTCACAGACAGTTTTTTTAAAAAAAGAATGAGGTCCCATTGCTTTCTTCTGCCAATTCTGTGCTATAGAAGTTTTGTTCATGAAGTCTTTCCCTAAGCCAATGTCTTCAAGAGTTTTATCTAACCTGTTTTGCAGCAAGTTCAGAGTGTCTGTTTTAATATTTAGGTCTCTTATCCACTTTGATTTTAGCTTGGTACACGGTGAAAGAGCTAGGTCTAGCTTTAGTCTTTGGCAAGTTAAAGCCCAGTTTCTCCAGCACCATTTGTTAAAGAGGCTATCTTTCCTCCATTGAGGGTTTTTGGCTCCTTTGTCAAAGATGAGGTGGCTCAGTGTATCTGGAGAAGTTTCTGAATCTTCTAGTCTACTCCATTGATCCTCAGGTCTGTTACTTTGCTAATACCATGTAGTTTTTATCAGGGTGGCTTTATAGTATAGTTTCAGGTTCGGTATTGTAATACTCCCCACCATGTCCCTGTTGCTTAGAATTGCTTTTGCTATTCTAGGTTTTTTGTGATTCCAGATGAAAGTTTGAATTTTTTTTCCTCTAGATATGTGAAATATGCTATTGGGATTTCAATCAGGATTGCATTGAATCCTTATAGTTTGGGGAATATAGCCATTTTGACAATATTGGTTCTTCCTACCCAGGAGCAAGGTATGTCTTTCCATTTTTTGATATCATCTTCTATCTCCTTTTTCAGAGTGCTATAGTTTTTAAAGTAGAGGTCTTTCACCTCTTTTGTTAGATTGATTCCTAAATATTTCATTTTTGGGGGTGTTATTGTGAAAGGGACTGACTCCCCAATTTATATCTCAGTGGGTCTACTTTTTGTGTATACAAAAGCTATTGGTTTTTGAATATTGACCTTGTATCCAGCTACGTGTCTAAATTTGGTGATTAGGTCCACTAGTTTTTTAATTGAGTTTTTAGGAAACCATCAACAGAGCAAAAGGGCAATGAACAATGTGCAAAATAAATCTTTACCCGCTGTTCCTCAGACAAAAGATTACTATTTAGAATATATAAGGAGCTTAAAAAAATCAGCCCACCCAAATTTAAAGACCCAATTCAAAAATGGGCATCTGAAATGAATAAATACTTTTCAGAGGAAGAAGTAAGAGCAGCTAAGAAGTATATAAAGAAATGCTCACCATCATTAGTCATTCAAGATATGAAATGAAAACAACAGGGAAATTTCATCTCACTCCACAAATAATGGCTACCATTTCAGAATTAGCCAGCAACAAATATAGCGAGGCTGTGGAGAAAAAGAAATGCTTTTCCACGGTTCATGGGAATGTAGACTCGTACAACCCCTGTAGAGATCAGTTTGGAGATTTCTCAAAAGATAGGATCAGAGGTCCCATTTGACTCAACCATTGCTCTGCTAGGTATATAAACAAAAGAATTAAAAGATTCATATCAGAGTGACATATGTGCACCCATGTTTATAGCCGTACAGTTTGTGATTGCTAAATTTTGGAAACAACCCAAATGTCCATCAACTGGAGACTGGATTAAAAAGCTGTAGTTTTTCTACAGAATGGAGTATTATTCTGCCATAAAAAATGATTATACTTAAATGGACGTACCTTGAGGACATCCTCATAAGTGAAGTAAATTGATCACAGATGTGTAAATATCATATCTTTTCTCTGGTATGAGAAAATGAAGATGTAAATGAGTTCTAGAATGTATGTTATAAATTGTGAAATAGAAAATACTCAAAGTAAAATAGGGCGAAGGGGGAAAATAATGAAATTATAACAAAAAAGAAAGGAAACAAAGTTTATGTATATAAGGGGTGGGAGTGGTAGTGTGGGTAGGGCTATGGGAAAAAAATGAGAATTAAGTTGTGTCATATATTGGTAGAAATTCTCATTGTTGAGTGCAATCATGATGTGTATATTTCATGTACCAATAAAGATTTCATTTAAAAAATAGAAAATAAAAAAAGACAACTTCAGAATTATACTATAATATAGAAACTACTTGACACTTATGGCTATTTTAACTTAAAGTAATACAAGTTTAAAAATATTTTATCACTTTTTTAGTCTTACTAGATGTATTTTAAGTACTTAATAACTGGACATGATTGGTAGCTATCATTTTAAGCAATTCAAACTATAATATATTTCCAACAGTGAAATCTATTGAAATGCAATACTCCAGACAAAAACTAACTGAAACTTAGAAAGTAGTAAATGGTTTTAATGTCATATTTAATGCAGCATAAGAGTGAGTTAATGAATTGGAAAAGAAATAAATTCAAAAATATGTCAATTTCTAAAACTAGAATAAGATTGATAGATTCTGACTCCTAACAACCACTAACCTCAAAAGACATTTTTGAAAACCAAAAAGAAATGGTTCAAACTCTAAAGATAATTTTCTAGAGAAAGTGAAGAAACATTAACTGAAGACAATCTAAATCCAAGGAGGAACAAGTTTGTGGGTGCATTGAGGTTCACACTGAGGGACAAGTCATGGGGACATATTTCCTCTATAAGCAATGTTCTTTTGCAGAGATTGAGGGGTGACTATGAGAGAAATGGATGTCAGTTCTGAGCCTTATCTAATGCACAATGACATAGCACTTTAGTGAAAGACACAGGTGCAAGGGAACTGATTTTATTTCAAACACAGCATCGAAAATTTCACATTCAAGATCAAGTACAAGAATGTGCTCTCTGGACAGTGATCACAGAGGGAGCTTACAAGCTGCTGGATAAACATGTGGGAAAAAATGTGAATGCCTAGAGATCTGATAAAATCCATCCAGGAGGATAAATTCAAAAGATTAAAATTAAAAGGTAAAGGATTAAACTTGAACTGGTTGAAATGACTAATGCATAGCCTTAAACTCATAAATGGCTAGTGTTGCTACAAAGATGACAACTGCTAAAAGACAAAAGCAAGGAGAAAAAAAATGTTATCACGGAGATCAGAATCTGCACACTACAGAGTGAAATAGATGTCGCAGAATTACATCCAGTCATTAATGACAAAACAGAAGCAATCTGCTGGAAGATAAAACAGGTAAAACTCTTGAAGGCATAGGCATCCACAATGAATTTCTGAACAGAGCTCCAGGGGCAAAATAAACCCGGAGTCATGAGAAATTGGAAGGGACATCTCTTGAAAAAAGGGGAAAGAAATCAAGAGATGAAGAGAGGAGAAAGGAGTGGCTGAGGGGGATTTGAAGAAGGAATTAAGAGGTCTCACGTACATATGTTAGCCCCATGAGGAATGCAATCAAGTATTGCAAACACTTTCAAATAAAAACAAAAATTAGAAGTAATAGATGACCAAGCAAAACAACAGTAAGACCAATCCTTACATGACAGGTAACCACCGAAATGGTAACTGTAGTGCGTGTACCTTACCTCGTCATCATCAAGACTGACAAGCTGGACAGGAGATTTAGCTCTGCGGTTCCAGCACCTGCCTTACAAGTGCAAGGTCCCAAGTTAAATCCCTGGTGGAAAAAAAAACAACCTGACAAGCAGGCTCAGGTATTAATAGACAACGTTTTTATGTTAGCAATTAAAACTATGTCCAAAGAATAATAGCAAACTATGTCTAAATAATTGCTGAAAATATTTCATCATATAAAAATATAAGCAAAATTATAGATATTATTAAAAAGAACTAAATCATAATTCTTGAGTTGAAAAGTACAGGAAAAAAGTCTTTACAAGGCTTAATAGTTGCTTTTAGCCAGAAAACAAAATAATCAGTAAATTTGAATATAAATCAATATAAAATGTACAATCTGAAAAAGAAAAGAATGACTTAAAAGATCCTCAGAGAAATGAGAAATACTATTTAATGTAACAATACACACAAAATAGGATTACCAAATTAGAAAAGAAAGGGAAAAGAATGGAATTTTGGGGAGAAATAATGATGATGCCACAAATTTGATTAAAAACATTAATCTACATGTCCAAGAAGCTCAGCACCAAGATCAATACCTAACACAGCATAATGAAAACACTGACTAAGGAAAAGATAAAATATGCATGGTACTGATTCATCATATACAGGGAACTCCCCATAAAATGAACAGCTGACTTCTTATGAGGAATAATGGAAGACAGAAGACAATGGGAAGGTCATACTCAAAACTGAAGTACAAAACTGTCAGCCAAGAACTTTAGATTAGACAAAACTGTTGCTCAAAAACCAGAAGTGAAACAAGACATTCCAAAACAAGTAAAACATCTCAAGATCTTTTGGTAAGCAATCTCCTTACAAGAAATACTAAAGAAATTTTCAGATTGAAATAAAATGATATTGAATAGTATCCTTTGAATCAATATAAAGGATTCAGAGCCTGCTAATTGAAGGTAATTTGGTAGGTAACCATAAAAGTTAATATAATTACACATTTTTTCTCCTACTTTATTTTGAAAATTATTTCAGAGACTTCTGGTTTTAACTACAGTGTTTAAACTTGGAATTTATGGCATCTATTTATATAAATGAAAAAGTTAAAGAAACTAAAAATCAGATTGTTTTAGCCATCAGAGAAATAAGTTCATAAAGTCAGCCAACACCTGAGAATTTGTAGGAATAATCAAAATGACAGTATAGCAGAGATCTGCTCTCCAGAACAGAAAGCACTGGACTATAATCTGATCAGTCCTGAAAAAACAGCAAAAGGTTTTTTTTTTTTAAAGAAAGACATTTATGTAGTGTGATTAAGAAATATTATGAAATTTTAATTTTAAAAATATTCCAGTAAAGCACATTACTATTAATCCCTTTCAAAATAAGTTTTTTCTATTGCTTAATATCTATCCACCATTGATAAAATGAGAAGAACAAGAATGGAAGTTTGTAAGGAAAGGTAAAGGAATTTAAAGAAAAATAATACTAATTAAAAGAAATTTTAAATAACAACACATTAGAAAAAAAGCAGTACTAACTCTCACCTCCAACTCACTTATCCTGTTGTTCTTGACATTTTTTGCAGAACTTCTGGAAATTAACTTTTGTGAGTGTCTTTAGTTCTGCTGTTATAGCTGCTTTAATGTCCTGAACTGATTTAAAACATTTGCCTTTCATTATACTTTGACATTTGAGAAGACCCAGAAGTCTCACAGCACCAGATACAGTGCATAAGATGGATGAGGACACGTTGTAATGTTTTTATTTGACAGAAATTATGGCAAAAGTCTGATCATTGAGGAAACAACAAAATATAAAGTGACTGTTTAAATTTTTAACATTTATTGCAGTAAAAGACAAATTGTCATTAATCCACTTCAGAATATTCAAAATGCTCCCACTTTGAAAACACTTATCCCATCATTCAAGGCAATGTGTCTTTTATTACAATAACATTTTTTCTTTAAATATTCACTGTATCTGCCAACTCTTTTCATATGGTTCAGAGACTCAGATCCACGTAAAGAAAGAGCATTGAGGAAACAACGTATGAGGCTAACATTCAAATTTTATTTATCATACAAACAATTCAAAAATAAATACTTAATGGCTAATAGTGAAGAGCATTAGTAAAATGTTAAGTAGAATTAATGAAACAAATAGTATATATGATGGGAGGGAAAAATTCATGAGCTTCTCTGTGATAGTATGATACATAATTTTTGGTTTTCATCCACAGTTCTATTCATGTAACTCCTATTCCAAGGCAATACATAGGAATGTTAATATCTCTCATCTTTTTCTGACCTACTTTGGCTCTTAGTAGATAAGAGATCTTCCATGTTAATTTCAATAAATAGTAAAAAGTTAGGGATAATGAAGAGAATTATATAGTAATAAAAATGTCTATTACCCTAGAATATATAATTCTAGGTACAGAATAATGTTGGAGATAGGCAAAGTATTAGAATAAATGTTTCCACTGCCTGCTGTATGTCTCCACTTATGAAATGTGCCACATGTGTGACTGCTAGAAAAAGTAAATCTATATTTATAGATTGCTGATTAGTAGTTGGCTAAGGTTTGGAATGAGAGGAAATGGAAAATCACTGATAATGGGCCTGCAGTTTCTTTTTTGGATGATTCAAATATTCTGAACTTAGATTGTAGTGGTAATGTCACGAGTCTCTAAATACACTAAAATCGTTGAAGCTGGACGACAGCTCCTTTACAAAAAGGAAAGGTCACCAAGAGAAAGAGTGGGGACTGGAAGAGAAAGTGGATGACAAACAAATTAATGTGGTATGTGTGCATACCAGTTCCCCAGGACGAATGTAATCAGGATGCCCTGTAAACATACACACTAATAAAAATAAAAATTGATCAGGGTCAAAATAATCATTCAACTGGATAAACTGCTAAATTTTGTGGAATATCAATTATATTGCAATGAAGATTTTTAAATAAAATATAGCATACTAATTAACTCACAGAAAGTACAAAATAGGGGAACTATATAGGATAATACGAATAACTGGCTGCTAAATTTGAGCCAGTAAACCCTGTTACACAGACAAATGAAGAAGCAAGAGAAAGAAAGTGTCCTTTTGGGAGCCCCAGGGTCCTCACCAGACTTCAGTGAAGCCCCAAACTGATTCAAACCCCCAATTTATCGAGGAATTATAAAGGCAGAGCATTTCGTTGAGTGCAGACTTTTGTTTTAGGTACGAAAGCAGTTAGCAAGGCACGGTGACTGTTTGGATGAATACCTCACTTTTATTTGATTATATTTATTTTATGTCCCTGGGAATTGCTTTGTTTTCCCCACAAAGTCCCCCTCTGCATGAGCTGGCGAAACATCTTGTCTTCAGATATTGCACATCCCCAGAAGTAGCAGTCTTCGGCCTCCTGTGGGGACTCAAGCAGACACTGGCGCAGTGCATGTCGCAAGAAGCTCCAAGTTGACTGAATCTGTACTTTCTTGTATCTTCATCTCTGTTTCCCTTTTAATCCAGTAGTTGATCCTTGAAAATTTTCTATACAAATCTTGCTATTAATTTGAAGCTTTAGACATTACAACTTTGTCTTGTGTTAATTATGATGTGAAGACATTATGGGAAGTGCGTTTTGGCAACCTGGTGATTATTTTTATTTTCTGGTTACTTAAAATGAAGACTCATTCTCTTCCTAATACATAATATTAAATAAATATTAAGTAGTTATACTACATTATTAAAAATTTTATTTACAGAAATTTGAAAGACTGAGATTTCAGACTTTATTTAATGTCTATTAGATTCTGTTTAAATTCTTGTTACCAAACTCTCAACTTTTATGTTACCAAACATTTTAGCTTTGTTTGTAGAATCACATAATGTTTAGGACACTAGTCATATTGAATTGAATTAAATCACTTATTTTGCTTAAGGTGTCACATTTGCTTGCATTTACCCTATTCTTTCTAAATGTTTTGCCTCAACTTTCTTTTTGACTTTTCTCTGTGTCCTGGATCAATTCCACTCTTATTGAAATATCATTTAATATTTCCCTCCTTGTAGATGTATTGATAGTACTGTTTACTCTTTTTAAATCTAAATATGTGTATTTCCCTCCCATTATTAAGAGTTAGAATAGATTTTTAAAAACTGATAGCTCTTTTACCATAACAATGAATTGTACACACATCACTGCTCTTGTCAAGAGCTCTATTATCAACTTAATTTCTAGTTTTTTGTTAGTAATCTTTTATTCTTTATTTGCTAATATATTTTCTTATTCTGTTTTCATTTTGGTGGAGCTAGATATGTTTAATTTATTTGTATTGTTTACTACACATGATGCTCCCTAAATAATTTTGTTCAATTTAGCCACTATATCTTTCTGCTTAGAATATCGTACACTGTGAGAAGGGGCAATTCAGTGACTGCTGCTACCAGGATGGAAGTTTCCATGATAATATCTGGACACATGGCGTGCCGTGATGGCCCGCTGTTACAGGGGAGCACAGAAGTTGCAGGAATAAGTGAAGTTCTGGTCAAAGTTTGGCTACAGGAGCCCACTGAGTCCAGTGACACATCCAGTTTTCATTTTCACAGTGGCTGCATCTGGATTGATATACAGGGAGATGGATTAGCCCATGAAGCCCCTATCTTGTCGGATAAAAGCTAAGAGCGGGGAAGAGGAAATTGGAGCTTCTGAAACTGTATTCCCACTCCCAGAGTAGATAATGTGAGTGAATCCTGACTCCATCACCAGCCTTACACAGACCTCATAGACCCATGAGGGTGATTTTAAAACAGAAAAACCTGAGCTATGTAGTCCCTATGGTTACAGTTTTCATGCTAGACTTGATATTTTTGTTATAAGTCCTGATTCATACTCTTATAGGCTGAACCATGTCACTACTACCCTCCAAAATATTCTTATGTATAAATCCTAACTCCTAATATCTCAGAATTTGAAAACATTTAGTGACGGTGTATTTAACAAGTAATTAAAATAAAATGAAGCCATGTGGGTGAGCATTAATCAAGGATCACTAGGGTCCTCATAAGAAAAGAAGATTTGGTCACGTTGTTGAAAATAGAGGGAAATCTGTGAAGATACAGGAAGAAAGTAGCTATCCCCTGACTAAGGAGAGGAGTCACAGAAGAAACTAACTCTATTGTTACCTTATTAATAATTACTTTGCCCTAATCTGTCCCTCTCGAAAAGGAAGAACATAAACAATTCACATTCCAATGTAATGGTCAGTGTTCCAGGACTATGTGAACTCTTCTAGTCTTTGCAATGAAGCAGCATCAAATCATAGAGATTTAACTGTTTTATAGAACATCACATTGACCCAGAAGCTGACGCTGACTGGGGATTATAAGCAATGCTGAACAATTTGGAAAGACACTCTACAGTAGGCGAAAAAATATGTGGGGATTATGAAATCTACATCAGCAAAGTATTTAGAGGCTCAAAGGTCAGCTGTCCACCTCCAAGATGTGTCCTCTAAATTCACCTTCTGGTAGATGTCTCGGGCTTTAAAAGCATGGAACACATGTAGCCCCGTTTCTGTGACTCACAGACTGGCTGACAATTTTAAGTGGGTCTTTAAGCCAAAAGGTCCAAAACATGATGCAAGAAATCACATGTGTTGGTCATGCGAGCTGGAAGACTATGCAGTGTTAAGAAAAGGTGCAATGTAAAATTCATACACAATTCATTTCCTCAGGGATTTATCTTCTTTTCCCACAACCCTACTTCATCTCCTTTTATTGTTTGGCACTTCTTTATTCCCTGAGAGGTTTTGCATTTAAAAATCTCAGCATCACTTTTGCTTTGAGGTATTGTTGACACAATTATTATCCCAAAAATTTACTTTAATTTATGGTAAGATGGCTGATAACCAATTGTATCTGGCCCCTCTGAATTTTTTTGGTGATTCCTCACAAAAGGTTCTTTTTATTTCTTCTCTTTATAATATTGTTCTATAGAACTTGTCTTGTTATCATTATATGTCTTTAGATGCGGAGTTAGAGAAAAGTTGAGTCACATTCTGAATAAGAAAACTTTTCATGGTTTGAGCGGAGTCTTTCCGGCACAAGCTGGTGTGTGGGAGTGGCCTGATTTCTTCCTGCACTAGCGATTGAGCACTGCAGCGCTGCTGCCCTCCCGGCCACTCTCGCTCTCGTGTGTCTCTGAACAGAGCTGCACCTCGTTTTGGCACTTAGCGGGACCTTCTTCCTCTGGAACTGCAACTAACTGCGGACACTTGGACATCTGCGAACAGGAGGCTTGGAGTAGAGCTCCAGGGCCGCGCTGGCCAGGGGCCCTACCCTGGCCTCCAGGGCCTACGCTGGCCAGGGGGCCATCCCATGATGCACTGCGAGGAGTCGCTCTCCTTCTAGCGTGTGTCATCTAATTTGTTCTACAGTGTTCTGCAAAACTTTCTAAAATCAGCTCCATTTCTCTTTAAACTTTAATTTCTATACCATTTGGTAATCTACTTTTTCAGAGTAATATGATTTCCAATTTTATCAAAGACAGAATATGCTTTGTTTCTTCTTTTAGTTGTTCCTAGAAGACAAAGGTAGATCGTTACTACAATTATTATCTTCACATTTAATTTTAATTTCATTCTATTAGTACCTGTGTGTAGTATATAATGTGAAAATGGCACATGTTGTTGCACATCGTAATGCATTTTCATTAAAAGCTGAGGAAAACCTGAAGATATTTGTCATTAAAACAACCCCAAACTAAGGAAATCCTCAGAGGCCCCCAACACACGTAGATTAATGGATTCATGCCGACCTTCCCGAAGGCAGCTGAGATCAGTCAAGAAATAAGGACCAGTAGGATGATCAAAATTTCATCTCTCTAAGACCAGAACACACGTGACCATCCGTACAGTAACATTCCACTTCAGGAAGGACATAGAGAGGAGAGCTGGCAGCTGAAGAAAAAGGAAAGGCTCAAGAAGGAGTGAGAACCTACGGTGAATTAAAGAAGCTCTTTAAAACCTTAGTAAACTAAATTATCTTCAAATGGCAACTGTGTGACTTTCCTGCCAAAAAGCTCAAATCAGAGTCCCAGGAAGATGACAAGATTGATTGTAGAATAATTAATGACATATTTGTTTTTACAGGCAGTACTAGCTTGAAATTGCATGCAGGGACGTTACATTTCACAGAAGTTAAACTTGTCCCCAAGTTTACAAAAAATGTTTCAGTTTTAAAATTTTTCATTTTAGAAAACTACTTGTAAGCATCTATCCTAACAACTTCAGAATATTCTCTCCTCTGTGAACTAGAGTTCAAACATAATTGTGTTAATATTAGATATTTTTATTTTCTCTTTTTTATTATAGAAATACCAAATAATAAGTAGGAAATCTCCTGCTGTCTTGGAATTGAGATTAGCATCAACAACTAAGGAGAAGCTAAATTACTAATTATTTTACATTTGAAAAGGAAGGGCTCGTGAGCAGCCAAAACACAGAGCAGATGTTACACCACAAAGTTTCCAAAAGATGTATTCTGGTTCATTGTGGGTGTCAAAGTGATTGGACACAGAGCGCCTATACATTTGTCAAATGTTTCCTATGTGTTTCTGTGAGGTTGTTTTGGGTGAAGTGAAGAGATGGGCAGCTAGAATCAAGTAGACTGTTCTCCCGACTGTGAATGGGACTCCTACAGTTGGCGGAAGAGTAGAATAGAGCAAAGAGCAAACCCTTCCACACAAGGAAGAATCTCTCCTTGATAACTGGTTTTGCTCTTAAACATCAGTTTTCTTCCAGCCCTTAGATTCCAAGTCAAACATCAGGTTTCATGGGTCTTGAGCTTGCTGGCTCTTGAACTAAGACTAAACCATTAGTTCTCCTAACTCTCTGGCATGCTGGCTATAGATTTTGGGACTTCATCATATCTCTAATTATCAAAGCCAACTTTTAATTTCCTAATTTGCATATATACATACAAATTAGAGAGCAGAGCCCTGGCTAATTCAAGGCAACAGAGATTTTGCTACTTCAGCCTTACGTTCACATATATCATCTCTCAAATATGAAGCACAATGAGAGAATAAAGCAACAGGCAAAAGAAGCCTTGCTTACCGTGAAGTATTTGAGATAAGAAGTCAATCATTCTCTTCTACACAGAGAGGTCGGAGCGGAGCTTCCTTCACAGCTAAGCTAAGTCGTGCTGCCCACTGAGGGTAAGCTCACTCCTCCCAGGCAGCTCACAGCCCTACAAGTCTCTTCGGTGCTCCGTTGGAGGAAGCAGTCTACACTGGGAGCCAGGAGGCAGCACTGGGAGACAGCTGACTTGTGTTCCCTGCTCTGTGAGACTGTGTGGTGATCAGAAAAACCATGATGAAGATTTCTGAAGAGAGAGTACTACTGGAGAAGCCTGTCCCAACAAGACTTCTGAGGATTTTGGTCAAGAACATCTCTGGTCGTTTTCTTCGACTCTCAAAGGCTCTAACAGTGATAGTGAGCCTTTCAGAGATGTCAGTGACAGAAAGCCTCCTGCAGCGTGTGCGCCGTAGGTTCACCACCACCAGTCTGGAAGATGCCCAGCCGGATTCCCATGTCGAGTTGGCTTCAGTCCAGCTTGTGTTGGGCGGAGGAGGACAAGAGAGTGGTGAATTAGATTTTAAATTTTGAAGTAGGAATTTTTATAATATTTAGTACACTTCAGTAAACGAAAATATTTATACATTTCTTAATTGGACTTAAAATCTTAGTAAGAATTAGTGAAAGGGAGATTTGACATTGAACAGTTTCAGTGAGTGATTACAAGAAAATAAAACTGTGCAAGATTCAACACGACGTATTTAAAAGCTGAAGCTTCTCCGTGAGTGAAGTTACCAATGAGCTACAATGACAAGTTCGGTGCATTGTACCTGGAATCTCTCTGCATTCCCCCATATCTTCTTAAAACAGATTCCCAGAAACGGAATAACTGTACTAAGACATTTTAGATTATAAAAAAGAGAAACATATCTGAATTAGTTTATTATAGAGGCAGAGGGTTCATGAAGCTATAATCTAACATCTGTCATGAAACCTAAGAATAATGGTTTGGGCTCTGGATAAAGATATTTGCCACCTTTTTCTGTTTACACTTATGTCTATAGTTCTGTCTCTGAATATTTGGCTTTGTCTTGATCTAGTCTGAGTTTTTTCTTTAGAATTAGAATTTTTGTTTGTTTGTTTGTTTGTTTTGTTTTGTTTTTTGGAGACAGGGTCTTGTTTTATAGTTCAGGCCTGAGCTCAGCCTCGAACTCATAGCAATCCTTCTGCCTGCTGAGTGCTGAGGTTACAGATGTGAGCCACCACACACATACAGGTGTGAGCCCGGCACTGTGGTATGTGTTTCTGATTGCTGATGGGCGTGATTCACCATGTCCAGCATTGTTGCATACTGTTACCGGGGATCAAACTAAGGACCTTGCACTTGCAAGGCAGGGTCCAGAAGCACTGAGCGAGATCCCAAATCCTCATTAGAATCTTTCCTTTTTTTTTTTTTTTTGAGACAGGGTCTTGCTTTGTAGTTCAGGCTGGCCATGAGCTCAACCTCAAACTCACATCTCAGCAAACCTTCTGCCTCTGCCTCCTGAGTGCTAGGATTATAGGTGTGAGCCACCATGCCCAGCACTGTAGTGTGTGGTACTGATTGCTGCTGGGTGTGAGTCTCCATGCCCAGTATTGTATGTGGTAAACAGGGGATCAAATCCCAGCCCTTGTGCTTGCAAGATAGTCACCAGAACCACTGGGCTAAATCCCTGGCCTTCATTAGAATCTTTTTAAAAAAATCTTTAAATAGTGGTTAATAAACAATTTCAGAATACCTATGTAAATTGAGGAATTTTTTCCCTAAGCACTTAACCAATTCTCCCAGCTCTTTCTAGTAGAAAATTGACCCTTATTGGACTGACTGATGTTTTATAATACTATATACTAAACCACGTAAGATTTTATTTATAGTCAGATTAATTGGGCACAGTTCTGTACTAATTTAATAATTATAATTTCAGAATATATTTTAGTTTCTGGGAACTCTAACCTCTCTCAACATTGTCCTTTTACCAGTGCTTAACTATTTTCTCCTTTCATTTCCATATAGATAAACTTTAAAATCATCTTGTCAAGATTTAAAGAGAAGATTTCAATGTTTCTTTAGGTTTTGCATGTGTATGAATAATAATTTTTGGTTGACTGAATTACATTTTGTTTTAATAGGCACATATTTTTTAGAGGTAGTAGTTATATTGTGACTTATTTCCTAATATAATTTTTGTTAACATATACTAACTATAGTACTTCATAACAAGTTTTTATGCACATAATAATTACATTACTTTTATTAATGAATAGTTTTTGGCTATTTAGTTTTCTCTTGTATTTTTTTCAAGGTCACTTCCTATTTTTACAGTAGATTTTCTTTATTTCCTTTTTTCTGGTCACATGGATCAATTTTTTTTCTTCCACTTGATTTAACAACATGGTACATTTTTAGCTTGCAACTATAGTATTTTCTTCTACATAGGGTTAATGAAATCCAGTACATCTTTATTTATAATGTATTAACTGACAATATCAATATTCATGAAAATCAATTCAACAAAATTCCATTTTATTGCAGGCCCCCAAAATTTTCTTTAAATAATACCACAGAAGTGACAAAATGCACAAACAGTCTGGAATTTGCTAAATAACTAACTCTGTTGCCTCCAGTAGAGATCAGTTGGTCTGCACAGTTTAACACTGACTGTGTGGAGTCTCCTTTCAGACCAAGCCCCAGGGCCAGGGATTTAGCTCAGTGGCATCATGCCTGCCTCACAAGTTCAAGATCTTGAGTTTACTCCCCAGTACCACAAAAAAGTAAGCCCAGGTCAAGGTGTTAGTTTCTTTGTTATCTAGAAAGACCTAGCCAATATCTTCCTAATTAAATCTACAGGAGAGAGGGTAGGTGCCCTGTGACTACATAACCTTTCAAGCAAAATATCCTCCTCATTAATTCATAATTACCCAACTCATATCCTCATTAGGTAAAGGTTCTTTCTGTTGGAGCATTTGTATGCAGGGAAAAGATGCTCAGAAACAAAATGAGTCCGATGCCATTTTCCCTGTGCAGGATTCCTAGAATCAGACATGGGGGTTTTGTCCTATTTAGGCTAACCCTCAGGGAGGAATCAGAAGCCGGGGCCTCCCGTGGTTGCTTTCCCCAGGACTCTCACCGTCAGCCAAGTCCCACCACAGGCTTGTTGTCAGTGCCACTTCCTTTGTTCATGGCTTTTATCTCAGTGGCACTGACCTGGTATAATTGAGCTGAGAAAAAATAATGATATCTGTAGGTATTCATGGTGGCCCAAGTGGGAGGCTGGACATCACAGTAACTCAGGAAAAGATAAAAGGGCAGAGCTGGAAGACCGCAGAGCACACAAGCCACACCTTTAATTGGAGTTGCTATGCTCACCGACAGAGGAGACAGGTCAACTCATTTGGTTTCTATTTTACTGGACACAGGAGTTATGTCAGTATGTGTCCTAGCTATTCCACCCAAGCATCAAACAGAAATGGAGCAGCCCAAGCCCTGTGGAGTAACTGGCTCATAGTATACCATGGGTTGCATTTAAATCAAATTTGCTTGCCTAAAATAGATTCTCTAACAGTGCAGTAGTGATAAAAATAGCAGAGAAAGTGATAAGGGTGTTTTTTGCTATTCACTCTAAAGCACTTCAGTTGATAAAGATACAATTTTCAGCTGTGACTTTTCCCACTGAGGCTGTTCCAGGGGTTCAGCTTCTCCTCGGTTCCGCTGAAATGGTGCGCTTCTGTCTGATGTCCCAGAGCCTTATGATCTCTAAATGTGTCTCCCTGCAGCAGGGAGAAGTGTCAAGCAGAACACCAGGAAGCTAAAGAGAAGGTTACTGCTTCTTTCTTTTTCTTGCTTTCCTCTTTCCCCCTCTTTCACTCTTTTTAGAAAGATTTGAGCCTTCGTTCCTCAGAAGACATCTAACAGTGTTCGGAGGCATTTGTGTTTCCCACAGCTGTGGGAAGGTGAAAGGTTGGTTCCTAGGTGGTGGTCAAAGCCAGAGAACTTGCCGCACATCATACACTGCAACCAATGGCCCCAAATGCCAAGATGTGTCTCAGAAAGATGGCTGAGACTGAGAAAACTCTGTCTAGAAAAAAAAAATCGGGCATAACTTTTACCTAGTTTTCACAAAAGGCCAATTGGCATTTTCTTTCTATGGTTTTGAATTTATACAGTACAATCAGTGCCTTGTGGAATTTCTATGAAGTGACCAATTGATCTCTGAGAATCTTATTGCTTAAAATTGGTCATTAGATTTTCCGTATGTCCTAAATCCTGATCTCAGTATTGTACTCTGATATCCATTCATAATCTGTTGAATACCCCTCCATAGCCTGTTAAAAGTGCCCCCACCAAAGCCTAATCTAATGAGAAACCAAAACAAAAATGCCTGACTTCTTAAACAAGTACAATTGTCCAATGCTGGGCAAACATGATTTAACTTTATTTACTGCAAAATATTTTAGATTATTTAAAAGACTAATATACATATTGACTATCCAAAGCCAAAAGTAGAACTCTGAATGCCTCAAAATTAATTGATGTAAAATATTTTTTAACTACAGAAGGCTTTTCCATCATGAAAGTGAAATAGCATAAAGACATGGTTTCTGAACTTTTTATGGCACAGTCTATGCCAGTCAACCACTCAAGGACACACTATCAACCCCATGTGTGTGATTATTTATTTGCATGTTACATATATATTGTATCATGCCCATGGATTGTGTGTATATATATATATATATATATATATATATTTTTTTTTTTTTTTTAGGTTTTTTTTTTTTTTGAGACAGGGTCTCACTTTGTAGTTCAGGCTGGCCCTGAGCTCAGCCTCCAACTCACATCACAATCCTCCTGCCTCTGCCTCCCGAGTGCTGGGATTACAGGCATGAGCCACCATGCCCGGCACTGTGGTATGCGGTGCTGATTGCTGCTGGGGTGAGTCTCCACACCCAGTAAGGTATGTGCTTACCGGGGAATTGAACCCGGGCCCTTGCGCTTGCAAGACAGGAGCCGGAACCATTGAGCTAACTCCCCGGCCCAGATTGTATATTTTTTATAATAAAATATTTACAAGTGTAACTTGTTGAGGATGGTCCATGTTCTGTTGATAACAACTGCACCATTCTACAATCCCACTAAAATTGTGTGAGAATTTCCAAAGGAAATATTCGCTGGTAGGAAAAGAGGCAGTGGAAAGAAAGGAGAAAACCCGTGAGAGCAGGCACAGAGAGAGTCTCACAGTGGCCTCCGGAGGTGGAGCTTCCTTTCTGCCTCAGGAGAGCAGGAGTGACAATGAGACCACCTCCTCTAGAAAGACATGGAGAACTCACACTGCGCTAAGGCCCGGATAGGACTGCAGAAGCAGATGAGTAGGAAGCCCTGTTGTAACAGTGCAGAACAGGCCTTGAAAAGGGTCAGAGCCCAGAAGTGAACACACCATTGTCTCCCCAATCCTTCTAGGATGAGTTTGGGACAAAGAACCCAGTGAGAAGAACTTAGTATTTAAACTCAGCATCGTTTCATGTATCACGTACTTGTTTATCACTCAATTTTTACACCCATAAATATCTTGACAGTGTTTTCTACATGTTCTAGTCAGTGTGTTGGGTGTTGAAGACCCAAAAGAGAAGAAATACAAATGTAACTTGTTCCCTCAATTTGCATTTTTCTTTGAATTTGTTAAATATCTGATCGAACAAATTAAATATAATATAACTCATACTATGACATGTTATTATCAATTAGATTTTATGTGCATGCATCTGGGACATAAAAAAACAAGATGTACAATATGGAGTTGGGAGGAATGTGGAAAGAGGAGGATGCCAGTGGAAATCGTGTTCATGGTAGAACCTGAAACTGCTTCCTCCAGTTGGGATGGGCCAGCTTCGATGACACAGCACAGCTTTTCCTTTCCCAGAAGCCCAACTTGATCCTGAAGTGTCACAGTCATCCTGAAACAGATCATGTGAGCAACAGAAACAGAAATATCCCTTACAACATCTGTCTGGAATGTAAAAGAGAGTACTTGAGAAAAGCTAAGTTATGAGGGTGCTACCAAAAGATGGATGTAAATTTTCTCCTCAATTTTAATATTTTTGATCTGGGCAGCAAGTGATGTTTACAAAAGCATCATACCAAAGGCATGTGTTGTGTAGAAATGCCATGCATTCCAGGTGTCAACTAGTACAAACTGATAATTAGAGATAATAACACTGCCTTTCCAGGTTCAATAGATTATTGCCAATCGAGCAGCACAGAGGAGGAGGATGGGAACTGGAAATGACAGAGCTTGGAATAGAAGGGCTTGAAGAGCCAGGCAGAAGTCAAGAAGGGCAGATCTCCCTCTCTCCAACCCGTAGCAAGCTGCAGATGCGATACACTGCTTTTGAAGCTTCATAATACTAAACCTTTTAGATTGTGCATAATAATTATTCTATAATTAAATAAGGTATTTAGTGTGAAATATATGACAGTGAAATATGAATCAATGCTTTTTTGAAATTACCCTGAGAGCTTGATAGAGGTTATAATCAACTTCATGAGTAGGTGGAAGCGACACAGAGAATCAAGGATGTTTGAGACCAACAAAGGCACAATTTTTGAAACCTTTCTTTCAAGAGAACTTTAAAAATGAGAAATGGCTTATTAGCTTTTAAATGAATTACTTCTTCTTATGGTGACATCCACATCTTTTGTCATCTGAGATTGAGAAATGCAAGAAAAATACTTCTGTTCAATCAAAGTACATAGATTGAAAAAGATCCATAATAGATATTGAATAACTTTTAGGAGATGTCATGTTTGGTGTGGAAGAACTATGGAAAGATTTAAACAAGCTAGACCATAGTGTGAGGTGTCTGTAAGATGCTCCTGGCTCTCGTGTTGATGCGCTGCCTTATGTGGAAGCTTATTTTAGAGACAATATTGAGAACCACACTCTGGATAACTCATGGTCATGCAAGACACACAAAGGACTCAGATCATAATGGAGGTTCTCTTTGCACTTGTGTTTCCCTGATCTACTGACTGACAAGAAAACTGTCTTTTCTGAAGTCTTTTTCTTCCTATATCTTTGCAGATCTCACCACTGGAGTAGCAACAGATGTTAGGTCTGAGTGGATTACAATCTCCTTAATTTCTAGTACTCTTCACTTTTTCAATCAGCTTTCCATTGCTGATCTCTTTCCCTCACAGTGTAGTAAGACTGGGATCTGACAAAGCTAAAGTTCCGGGAGCTTGAGGGAGAGGGAAAAGGAAAATAAACCTTCAGTGAAGAACAAAGAAGGCTTGATACCCAGGTCCCAGGGGTGGGAAGCACATCGAGTCAAATATTAGACTTCCATGGAGAGTGCCCAGCAGACACCCAGGAAAGCTTTGGAATGAAAAGCAAGCAAGGTGCCCAAGGCGGGTGCGGGAGGGGAAACAGCACACATTTGCAGACACGAGGAGATGTACAGAGTGGGAGCCCTGTGCACTGCGCCGCTGCTGAGCCCATGAAAGAAATGGAGTCAGGAAGCCGAGCTCTTCTTGCAACTGTAAGTATTCAGTTATTTCCTTCTATGTAAAAGTCGTAGAAAGCAAACTAAGAAAGCAACAATAGCTTTGCAAAAAAAAAAAAAAGTGCTGTGAAAATAAATCCAATTTGCAAACCAAAAAGCAATTTGCATTGTTGAGTGCTAAAAATAAATTAAGTATCTGAATTACTCTGAGTTTAATGGATCAAAATGTTATCTTGCCTGAAAAACAAACTAATTCCTTTCACAGTTTATGGGCATGGAAATGGATTTATCATTCTGCTAGAATCTGAGATTTTATGCATCTTCTGTCAGTAGAAATTATGACTGTTATTGTTAAAGGCTGTTCCAGATGTAGTGAATTTATTAATCCTGATAGAGTAGCTTTTACCTTGGTAACAGATGAACCATGAAGCAACAAAGGTAAAATCAGCCGAGGTGAATTTCACGCTTTCACCGCAGGTTTAAGGTGAGTCAACAGCACAGCTGTTTGGTGTCACGTAATCAGGTAAGGGGGCTAACACAACCCCATCTGGAGTGTGGCTGGTCATCACAGTGATAGAAAACCGGCTTAGAGGAGCACCGAGGCCTTTCCTCATCTCTGCGTGAAGTGTGCACAGCACACCCGCACGCAGCTCATTAGCCAGAACTGAACGAACGGGCCCGCTATGGACACAAGGACTGAAAATACAAACTCTCGTGACAGGTACAGAGCCAGGAACTGGAGTTTGTGAACACTAACAATCTCAACCACACTTGATCATTCCGAGTAACAAAGGAAGATTCTTGGAAAAGCGGCTCCTAGAGAAGAGAGACGTAAGGACAAAGGGAAAGAGGCCACAAAAATGTTTGAGGACATTAACAGAATTTGCACAGACAGCAAAGTCAGGCTGAGACAAAGTAAACAAGTCAGGATGAGATTCTTGGGGAACATGGACATAATCAAGAAAGAAGGCCAGAAATTTCTTAAGCACAATTTCAAATTAGGCATTTTAGTTGCACTGTGATGTAGTTATTGCACATTTGTTGTGTGTGTGTGTGTGTGTGTGTGTGTGTGTGTGTTTGTTTTTTGTCTTTTTTGTTTTGTACCAGCGATCAAACACTTGACCTTGAGCTTATAAGGCAGATACCAGAACTACTGGGATAAATCCCTGGCCCAAATGCACGTCTGAGATTTCCTTCAAACACAAGAACAAATAATATTTAATGACTAGGTCCATTGAAGTTATTAGAATTTTCCAACACAATACAATAGAATTCTGTTTTCTGGGAACTAGTGAGAAAAGAAATACCAGCAACTTACCGTTTAGATGGATCCCACTGTGGTGATGTTATGCCCACACAGAATGAAGCCTCAATCTCAGTTCAAACCATAAGCAACCACAGGAGTGAGCTTTTTTGATGAGCTAAAGAGCAAGACAAACCTACCAAATGAGAAAGGAAAACAGAAAGCTCAAAACACAAAATGGGTAATTTTAAGTGAGTAAAGATCTTCTTTCTCTTTCTATTACATGTTTACTTACATAATGTTTACATTCCTTTTCAGAGTTGGTACATGAACATAACATATCTTAATTCCTTTTCTCGTTATCTTCCCCTCCCTCTCACCCTTCATCTCTTTGTGTCTTTCTCACTAGAGAAAGATCTCCTGACTCCCTGTTATCTGTCTTTTATTTTTCTCTTTACTTATATTTAGAGTTTCGCATATAACAGAAACGATGTGGTATTAAGCTTATGTGTTTGATTTATTTCTCTTAATATTATGTTCTCAGGCGTATCCACTTCCCTAGAAGTGATCCAAGTTTATATTTTTATTGCAGAGTAGTACTCCATTTGGTATAAATACCACATTTTCTTTATTCACACATGTATTGGTGGACATACAAATCACTTCCAAGATATAGCTCCTATGAATTATGCAGCTATAAACACGGATATGTATGTATCACTGAGAAATGTTTTCTTTAACACTTTTGGGAAGATACTTAGAAGGCAGTGGTTAAGCTGATGCAATTTCTAGTTTTAATTCTTTTAAGACTCATTTTGAGGCTCATAAGAAAGAATCTTTGACAATCATTTTCCAACTTTTTAAAGAGAAGGAAAAGACAGAAATGATGAGCAATTCTAGTATGAAAACAATAAGTTTAAGGTTCAGAGAGAAAAATTTAGAACAGAGAGACAGAACAGAAGTCTGATCTGAAATGAACTAGAACGCCACTGGAATCTACCAGTTTATAAGCTAATGAGTTCTGTTTTAGCCGAACTTGCATAGAGTTGGCAGACCTGACTTTCAGGCTGAGACAAAGCAAGTCAGGATGGGATTCATAGACAGACTTAGCTCTACTTGCATTGTCACATCAAAAAATCTATTATTAGCATTTGCTTTAAAAGCTTTCTGGATTTTAATCATCATTGTTTGAATTTTAAAAAATTTTCTCTTTTGGCCGAGGATTTAGCTCAGTGGTTCTGGCACCTGCCTTGCAAATGCAAGAGCCCAGGTTCGATTTCCGTTAACTACATACAATAATGTCAGGCGTGCAGACTCACGCCCACCAGCAATCAGTACCACATACCACAGTGCACGGCTTGGTGGCTCATGCCTGTAATCTCAGCACTCGGGAGACAGAGGCAAGAGGATTGCTGTGAGTTCAAGACTCAGCTCAGGGCCAGCCTGAATTACAAAGTGAGATCCTATCTCAAAAAAAAATCTCTTTTTTGTATGATTGTAGTTAAATTCTTGACAGTTCCAAATGGAGCTTTTTATTCCAGCAAATACAGCTGTGGCAGTGATGAAAATCCAAGCTGAGTCGCTGGCGGTCATAGAGAGAAATGAAGGTAAACATCAAAGTGGCTTAGGCTCGTGGAAGCATACAGAAGATAAAAGGGTTAGTCTAGAATGCAATTGGAACCTAGGAGCTGGACCTTGCCTGCCTTAACTTGATCGACTCAAATTGGCTGACAAAGCCATAGTTACTGGATTTCTGCTTACCCACATAACACGATGTAGAACTTCTCCCAGCCGTGGTGAGCTCACAGGGCGGAGCAAGCAGATCGGAGACTGGACCCCTCCCACCCTGACCTTCTAAACCCACCAGAAGTGCTGTGAGCATATTTTCTATTTGCATATGCCAGTTACTAATTAAACTGTCAACAACCCAAAAAATAACTTCAATTGAATACCATTTGTTATGTCACTGCAGGCTATTACTGAACCACTGATAATATTTGTCAAAATGTGACACTTTACCCAGCTGTCTTTTTCTGCAGCACAGAGGTGGACAGGTGCTCACAAGGAATTAGGACTATAACAGCAAAGACACTGGTCCTGACCATTTAGTGAGAGGAATGTAGAGTTTATCTCTGTCTAAATCAGAACAACTTCTTATTTTAGAACGAAGATCATTTCAGTTCATGAAATTCAATTTGTGCGAAGCTGAGGGCGAAGACGTGTGGAGGACATTCTGAAATGACCGGGACAGAGGCAAGCACTCGAGATTATAAATCACTTTTTTCAGTCAAAATGTGCGTAATTATAAGAAAGTTATCAGTGATTAAATACAGGATTAGTAGTAGAAAGTAATAGTAAAATTCAAAGGTACATCCGCTTTTTCCTGGGATTCAAGAGAATAGTTTCACTATTCAGCTGTATTCTTAGGAAAAGTAGTGTCAAGAATCAAGGAAGCAGATATAACCCTTTACAATTAAAATAAAATTATGCTTAATATTAGTATTGAGATTTTCTGTAATCGAGTGTTTTGTTTTTCCAGCTTTGTAGAAACACAGTTCTGTGACTGGAGCAAACGTGTTGTTAGCTCTCTCTCTGCCATCTTCACAGGTCCTGTTATTTCAATCAGGTAGTGAACAGCTGTTAAAAAGAAATCTACCCTTGACTGCTGAGAAGAAACAGGAGGCCTTGTATACTACTTTCATTTCTGACTTCATTCCAGGAATTGTGACTCAGTCCTGAGAGTATAAAATCCGTAATCCAGAGAGTATAATAATCACACCATTACGATGCTGAGAAGATTTAACAGTTCTCTTTTCACAAGGAATAGGAGAGCTGGGACCAAGAGCTAGGGTCAGACAGCTCAGTAAGTGCACGGAGGCTTCGTATGGTGGGTTGGGACTTGTTCTCAACATTTCCATTCCATAGGATCTGCAGGAAGTTCCTGTCCTTTTAGTGTGCTTTTGGTGGTCGGCATGACTCTGACACTTGGACGAAGAAAAGAGTTTAGAGAGACACAAACCCACAGTTTTGGGGAAAAATCTCATCAGAAAGCTGGTGAGCCTGAGACCAGCTAAGATGCTCAGCAGCTGCACTGCAGGACTCAAGGCCTCCTTCTCTGCTGGGTCATTTCCCTCCCCTCAGCAACCCACCTGACTGAAGACCACTTACTCAAGGTCAACATGGTAGCCTATATCAGTCATCCCAGCACTTTGGGAGGATGAGGCAGGAAGATCTCCAGTCCCAGTGCAGACTGGGAATCCAGTGGCTTAGCAAGACCTCATTTTAAAATAAAAATTTACTAAAGCGCTGAGGATGCAGCTCAGTGAAAAGATCCTAGATGGAATCACCAAAATAGGCAGATAGATAGATAGAAGATATACTGTAGGTTATTCCCTGACCTTCTCTAATTGATTATCCTCTCTGAGCTAATTTGTCTCTAGACCCAGAGATGTCTATCCTTGACATCTTTATCTTTTATGGACAGAACGAGACCATAGAGTTTATGTTTATACTTCCTCTTGCTATTTTAAAATCCGAGTTAAGGGACTTTAAAATGTACACAATACATTAGAACACTAAATTGCAAATGAAATAAATAAAAACTGTTAATGGGGACACATTTGGCTTGTTTTTTAACTGATGATGCAAAAGATTTTTAAGCAAGGTGGAAACCTCCATTCTAGTTTTTCCAGAGACTCAGCCAAATGTTATTAAGGGGGCAATGAGAACTAGAAAGAGCTCATGGCTGTAGTTACCTTCTAAGAGTCACTCCAAGGAAATTTCTTGACCAAGGATAGAGATCAGACTATATTAACAGTGGAACCAAAGGAAGGAGAAAGAGGAGAAGAGAAACACTACATGGAAATTATTTTTTTCCTTAGGTGGTATTTGTATTTGTTAACAAATAAACAAAAGACCGAGACTGCCCCCCATCCTCCTCCTCACCTCCACGGCCTTCACTCTACTTACTTTGCTATGAACATGGCTTTCAGCCCACCATCTATTGAGCCCAAGGGACAAGAGCCTGAGGCAGGGTGTATGCAGTGAGTAACCAGAAGACCCTAAGTGTGCTCGAAAATGAAACTGTGTGATTCGTGAAATGGCAGCTCATTCAGGAAAGTCCTTTACCTGACATGACTTTCTATACCCCATTCCTTTTTCTGTAAAACTTAATCATACTACAGCACTAATTCAGGAAGGAACATCGGACTTCCAATAAAACTAGAATCAAATTGTCCATTGGTCACATGATTTTAGGAAAAATCTTTACCTTCTAAACCACTGTGAACCCCTTCTTTCTATGGAAGGGTTCAGATTCCTTACCTCAGAATGTTGCTACATGAATGAAATGACAAATTATCATTTGAAACATTTAACAAAGTACTTGAAATACAGTACTGTATACCTCATACGAATCTTCTCGTCAGCTTCTTTCCCTCGCAGCCCTGTGTAGAGAAAATGCAAGCCGTGCAGTGTGTGAAGATCACCTTTGCAAAGCCTGTCTCATGAGAGGAGGACCCATTTGCCTCTTAGGATTCACAAAAGAATCAGTCTTTTTCTTCCGTTTTAAAGAATTGTCACAAGGAATGAAATATAGCCCAAATATCAAAACAAATAGAGTCTAAAATATTAGCGTTTATTTTATAATAGAGTTGTGTGTCAAAAGTTTCTTCAAGATTCTGGTAATACACATTCCCTGTCATTGCACTCTGTCTTTGTACTGGAAATTTTATAAATTTTTCTTTACAGACTGCCTCTTGAGGTAGATAATTAAGTCATAGCCTCCTTCTGTCTGTCTTTACTTATTAGAATCCTACAGATCCCTCATATTAATATTTAGTTATGTCAACATCAAAGACAAATGTATCCAACAACATGCATGAGACACATGGCTTTTAGTGACAGATTTATTCTACTTTGTGACCTTGTGTGAATCTCTAACTCTGAAAAGCATCATCTCAGAATGAATTCTGTCCATAATTTTTCTAAAATTCAATGATTCGATATCTTAAAATATTTACAGCACTTCTAAAGCCAATAGAAAAAAAAATACATTTGGCACTATTCTTGTGAAATTAACACAAATAAATATACACGGCCCTTTCTAGCAAGACAAAGCAGAGTACTAGGTCAGCTGTAGAGTAACTCAGGAAGAAGGAAAAATGAAGTAAAATGAAGCAAGAGCCTGTAGTTTCTGAAGATGCCAGAATTCACTCAATTTATAGTCCTACTCAAAAATCACTGGAAAAACAGTGTGTTCTGTATTTCTGTTTAAGAAAACAAAAAAGTTGCATTCCCTTTAAATTCAGAATTTTTTAAGAGATCTCATATCAAAATCTTGCTCAAAGAAATACTCTAGCAGTCACTCAAATATATAAATGTAACAGTTAAATTTGAAGACATTTAAGGATACTAGAAATGAAGTCATCTGTTGGATTAGATGACTGTATTCTTTCTTTCCTTTAAATCTACTATGCTCTAATCAATATATTCATAGGTCCAGATTCTCCAAACAGCACCTACCCTAAGATATGCATCTGATATACCCCAGTTTTTGACTTGCAGATTGGTATTGCTGTGTTCTGAATCACCTTGGAGCACTGCCATCACACTTCAGGCAGGTATTTGTTAGTTCCTGTAAGCTAATCTGTGGGCTATAATGTACCCTGAGTTTTTTGCAACCAATAAGGCTGGCATTGTTTGAACTGAAGTGGTTGGACATCACTCTTCAGTGACACAGAGCCTCAGTGCAGAAATGGACTGCAGCTTATCCCCAAGCATTTCAAATCAACTGATAAACTGTCCCTCTTGCTAGGGTTAAGAGAATTTTATCTCCACACACGCACATTTCTGGTAACAATAAGTAATAACACCACCACCACCACCCCACCACCACCCCCCGCTGCGTGTATCCCCAGTTCCTTGTTCGGGATAATTGATACAGAGTCTTTTCTGCATCTTCTCACAGGTCTAATGATACAAAATTTGCATTGCAGAACATGAACATGTGCAATTTAAATTATCAATCACCTTTTCCCCCACTGGGTCTTACACATCTCTCAACTGCTTAGAAATGCGAGCTCTCAAAATTAAAAGAGGATATAGAAAAATTGTAAGAATTTAAAATTTTACATCCTGAAAAACATGTGCCCCTAAGATGTGAGAAAGATATGTAAGTCACATATATTTTATAAGTGATATTTTACTCTGTAAAGTCCTTTAACACAAAGACTGTATTACTGATTATCTGAAACACTGTATATCTCCTAGGAAGGAATCTTCCCTGTCTCAACTAACTCTGGTACAGTGCTTTCAAGTTAGTTCAAAAATTAAGCAGTGATATTTTATACTAGTGTGTGGCACTTAAACTATCACTCATGCAAAATTCAAGAAATTCAAGTGAAAAATCTATAACATAGTCTCAGATTTGAAAAACAGATATCTTCTTATAAAAATCTACAGTGCTATCTTGATACCGGCAGCGGTCCTCCAAGAGAGGCTAATGAATCATGTTGCTGGAAGACACTCAGATGAATATGACTGGTTGTTTTTCAATCCAGAAAAATCCACAGCAGCCTGGAAAGGCTGCTTATATATCCACGCACTTTGGTAGGAGAGAGTGAGAAAAACCCACCCACCCCTCGGACATATTCCACTCTGCTTCAGGGTGGCCCTGGACCCCTGGCAGAAGTAGTACGGAAACCGTAAGATTCACAAGCCCTTGCAGAGGCACCGCTATACCTGTGGCCAGGGTGAAACGGAAATCCCTGATGAGTAACGGCTTCCGGTTTGAACTCCTGCAGAGTTTATTGAGGGGTGGCCGCCCTGTGCGTCAGCTGCTAGCCGTGACCGGGTCTTTCTCTGTCCCAAGAACAGAGGAGAGAGAACTGCTTGATTGCTAGAGCAACTGCCATCTGCCACCATTAAGTCCTCTGGTGACGGAGTGCACATTAGTGCCAGATAGTCGGAGAACACTCACCATCTGTGCACTTCCCCGAAATAAAATTAACTAGGTCACGGGGATTTGGAAGCCTTGCTGGAATTGACATCTTCTCCCAACCTGAACGGTGAACTCTTTCCCCCAAGTTAGCATCATTCATATTACCCAGAGAAATAGATTCACTCTAATTCTTCTCGTGGAGAGCACATAGTTAGTTGATAATATGTTAATCTATGTGTTAATAAAGAACTTCGTAGTTCATGTAATATTACAGTTGTAAGCAATAATATTACTAACTGCTGTCCAACTGAATCCTTCCATAGGAAAAAATAGTATAACATTTAATTTTCAAGAAGAATGTGTAAAAGCTAGGGTTTTGGTTTATCAGTTAATGAGACGCAAATTTCTTGGTTTCCAGGTCCTCAGATTATAACACAGCAATAAAGACCTTAAGACATTTTATTCCTGCTTACATACTTAAAAATATGTCATCCTGTGGTAACCGAATCAAGGATATGTTTAAACAAGTGCTAGAAATATTTTCTTGCCCTTAAAAGAGGAGCATGAAAAACCTTTCATTCGTTTTCGGTTCAGGAAAGCCTGAGTTTCTGGCCTCGTAAGCTCCACCTTCCACCCTACTCCACTTACTTGATTCTATGCATAAAAATATGAAAAAATATCTTTATGTAAATGTGCCTACAGAAGTATCCCATGACTCTGCAATGTAAAGGAGATCCCACCATTCTCACCACGTAATTCTCATCATTCTCAACAGCTCCCATCACTGGCTACATATTGTTATTCCGAGTGTAGCTCAACATCTGCATTTCCAGCCAACCCCAATACTCCACAAAGACAGCTTCTGCATGATTCTATTCATTGCCTCATCTTCAGTGCCTGAACAATGTCAAAAATATAGTAAGTATTAACCAAATGCCTGTTAAATTATTTTTTTAAATACAATGTGTTCATAGCTTTGTGGGATTTAATGAAAAATAAGCAGATCATAGTTGCATAAAAAACAATAACAAAATATGTAGGGATGACCATAGTTAATCAAACCAAATTCTTTTAAATTGATTGCCTTCAAAAGTTTTCCAAGAAAGAATGTATCACTCCAGCCAAAGATCATACTAGATACACATGATGACACAGTTTCCATTCCATGGATGAAATATTTCACTAATATGGATTCACTAGCTGCTAAACTTGAAGATATTTTGATTCAAGAGGTACTTATTTATGCATTTGCTATTGTAAATATAAAAGACATCTTGCTATAAAGTACTATATTGGAGTTTTGTTTTTGTTTTTTTTAATTTGGAAGCCAGGCCCCACCCTATCAAGGACAATAAACATAGGCAGTGACCTGTACTGAGATTCTGCATGCCTGGGCTGTGGTGGTTATTTCCTGAATAAGACGGTGCTGGATCCGGAATTCACTTCTCTGTGACCTTCAGCCAAGAAAGGAAATAGTGTGGATGACCAAGCTTAATACTTGCTCTAGGGATTTCCCTGTAGCTAAAGCTAAAAGGAGACTGTAATTGAGGAGCCAGGCCGGAACTTAGCACATTCTCCTGTAATTGAGGAGCCAGGCCGGAACTTACCACATTCTCCTGTAATTGAGGAGCCAGGCCGGAACTTACCACATTCTCCATTTAGGCGGTTTGTCTGAGCCCTTGGGCAGCAATAGGACTCTGCCTTATATCCTACTGACTTCTGAAAGAAAAGCCCTGGGACAGGTTGTTGGTCTAAGAGCCAGCACAAGGGGAAAAGAAAGGAAGGGGGAAGATGCAGGAAGGAAGCGAGGTATTATCCATGTCTGCCACCTCCAGAGTCAAGTAGTCTAATGTGGAAACTCTAGCCCTCCTGGCTAGTGCTCATTTACTAAATGAGTCACCGTCCGGTCACCGTCAGTTCTTCAGTTGCACAATGTGAGAGCACTTTTCAGTACCAGAAACAGTAAAAGTTAACTCTTGTTGCTGCTGTTATTAATACCTTTTTTTTACACCATATATGGGAGACAAAGAAAGATAAAATTATGAGCTTTGTGCTGAGCTCCTAAGATGGCGGTCTCTCAGGTATCTCAACCCTCCATCTTCACCTCAATTAACCTTCCTGAATTTGAATTCTCTGGGCAAAGCAGCCATTTGGCATAGGGAGGATTGAGCAACTTGCCCTAGGCCGAATCTTCCTGACAGGCTTCTCGTACAGGGAGTGCTTCCAATCAGATAGCTGCCAGACTCGCCCAGAACTTCTTTTTTTAAAGCAATTTAAGTAGGTAAATTGGAGGAGACCAAGTTAAAAAGAGCTCTTTATCTAAGTCAAAGTGTATTCTTCAGCTAGTTTTAATACATCATGGTGAAATGCTTTTGAAAGCTCCAACCTGGTAATTTAAGCAAAGATAAATAGAGCTAAATATACCAGACCAAAATTTAATAGGTAAATACAAGTAGAGAGAAAACACAAATTCTTACTAGCACATCTTGAAAACTAACTGTAGCACTATATGCAGGAAATAATACACAGTATCCAGGATACACAAATTCCTTTGAAATAAAATTTGGGGTATTGAACAATGAGTCTTATGATTCTGAGGAAATAGAAGAGTTCCATTATTTCCTCTGAAACTGTGAAGATGCAAATGGATATTTGCTTTTTTGATATTGTTGTCCTACTTTCAAGGAAGTTTTCTGAAAAGATACTTTAATGCTTAAACAACTCGTACTTCATTTTTGAAAATAAAAAGGTTTTTTTTTTTTGACAAGTAAGTAGTAATAATGTTCTTCTAAAACACTCCAGAAGAAAGGAAAATAACCTTAACAGAAAGAAAGAAATTTATAGCGAGAAGAGATGGAGCAAGAGTTCAAATCTTCATGTCATTCTGAATTTGTCAAATAAGGGGAAATAAATAACTTCAGTGGTTAACATCGAATTTCTTGGCTTAAAGGACCTAGCTGAAAAGACCAATTTCATAGCAGAATGTTGCTTCTCTAGTATTCAAAGTGCAAATTTGTATCTAGGGAGATTCAGTCTGGGATTTGGATAAATTCTCACTCCTAACATTCTTGTTTAAGGTGTCAGGTAAATCATATGCTTTCTATAATTTTGCTTAACCTAGAGTTTCCACCTATAGATTTTTGCTACTTTGAAAAATACATCCACATACTGATAGAAATAGTCAGTATTCTCATGCTACTCTACTACTTCATGAATGCATTCACTTATACAAACAGTCTCATAAGCATCTACTGTGATCCAGTAGATGTACAGTAAGTAGACATTGACCGTAGCTACTGAAATGTTAAGAAAACAGCATACTAAAGATATTTTTAATACCAACAGATTTTGCTAATGAATTTTATATGATGATTAAGTGGAAAAATATTCTTTTATTCCCTTTCTGTTACTCTTTTTAAGAAGTACCTAAGACATTTAATTTAAGAGAGAAAAGATGCTTTTTGGCAAGGGGTTTCAGAGGTTTCCTTCCAGGGACACTTGAATGTTTTGCCTTGGGCCTGTGGCATGGTAGCTCACAATAACAATGTAAAAGTATATGACAAAGAGCCCTGTTCCCCCCCCCCCAAGAATACACCTCCAGTAATCTATCTTTCTCCTACCAGGGCCTATCTCCTAAGGTTCCATGACCTCCCAATAGTTGTACAGCTAGTACAAAGTTGACAAAGCCTTCAACACATAGGTTTTTTGGAGGATACACATTTTGGAGGATACTTCCAAACCACAGCAACATCAAAAATAACTTCTAGGCATTTTACATGAGGATAGACAGCTGTCTCTTCAGTTCAAATGCCAAGAAGAAGTAAGTTTAATTGTTTGAGGAAGTAAAAATTTCTATTTTACATCTATTCAATTTGGCCTATTAGGTAGATAGGCTTATATATCCAGTAGGAAGTTATGTCCCTATAGAAATATAGACTTTGGAGTTATTTGCTTATAAAGTAGCATTAAAATCTCTGGAGGGAATAAGATCATCCAAGTAAAAAAATATGCGGAAGTAGAAGGGGAGGATTTAGCTTCAGAATACCCCAATATTAAAAGAAGAAAGACACAGCAAAGTAGAACAGGAAAATGGAGGTTGTGAAAAGATCAGCAAGACAGCGGGGAACCAAAAATCAGTTGTACAACATATATACAGATCAGCTGTGTCATATTTTGATGAAAAAAATCTGTGATATGGACAAAGAAAGAGGCTCAGGTATTACCACTAGGTATCAACAGGGATTCAACAAGTGATATTCCTAGAGTTTGCATGGTGTAGCGTACACTCTGTCTACCTACTAGGCCACCATCTTGCACCCAGAATCTAAATTTAATTGTTCCACAATTTTTAAAAGTCTCAGATATACAAAACATTGATCTAATGTGTCTCTCTGGTTATCTATTTTATATTATTTGGTATCTTTTGAGTTTACAATTTTTTTGAGTTATAAACTTCTTCATGTTGGCAAGACCAAAATATTAAATAAGTATTGAGTGATAAATGATATGCCTGTTATTAAAAGGTGAATTTAATGGTAATTTTTGGAAGTTAGATGTTTATCTGTCCTTTTAAATTAAAATTCAGACACTGTATGGAGTCATTCCTCACACTGATAAGTCTTCCTCCTCTTCACAATTTAATCCTCACCACTTAATTTACAATCCTATAATTCTTAGTATTACCCAAGAAATAAATTAATCACGGTTACTTCACGATTTGAAGGAAGGAGTGGAAGAATTGTGTTAAAGTACCCAAGACTCATCTACCTGCAACTGCATACGGCTTTTGGGAACTGTTACTCACTGGGTTGGAGAACAGTAACACGGGAGTCCATGCCTTACTTCTGTCAGTACGAAGAGCACTGTTTCTCACTCCCGGGATTCAGCCAGTGAGCCCAGAGGCCTTGGTTATGGAGACACGGCTGCTCCGGACAGAGCTCCGGGCACACTTGTTTACACCCTAATGACTGGCCCATTAGATGCTCAGTGAATGAGAGCAAGCAAACAGAATTGTTTTCTACCAGTTTTGTTTGCAGCAAAGAATTCTTTTTAATTCCCCTGTCCTATATGTTGCCAAAATTCTTAAAATACTGCTCATGGAGATATTTTTTCTACCCATTATGGAGCCCAGATGTAGGAACCAAGCCAGTGCAGCTGGTGTAACTTGGCTCAGTCTCACAGATAATTCAATGTATGAACAGATTTCCTTTTTAATGTTGCTATTATTTTGGAAAATTTCAGAGTAAGTACTTGTAGATGTGCAGGTTAATGGACTAGCAGTGATAGAAGCGGAAGTTCTACCACTCATTTCCATAGGAGCTTCATCAAACTTGGAAAAAAAAAAATTACACTTCTTCCTTCCTTAAACCTTATCCCCAGAGCTGAAGAGACATTTGTCAGGGGAGGTCTGGGAAAAGGGAAGACAAACCTTTTGCTTTATCTTTTTTTTAAGACATGCATTACTTTTTTATTTCCCTGACATCCATGAAATAAAATATCCAGCAGCAAAATTTAAAAAGAGAGAATTTTCAGAGTAAAATATACTCATTGAGAAATTCCAACACAAAACCCAGAGATGCTTAGGGCAATGAAAGAGATTTTACAACAGTCTTCCTTTTGTTAAATGCTGGCACCCACATTTACTTCTTATAAAGCAATTGCATTTTATAGCTGGAACTATATTAGAATGCATGAACATAATATTAATATCCCTGACCTCCATTCCAATTTACATTTTTCCATAGAAATGATCATAATAGTATGAAAAGAAGCTCTTGTTAGAAAGCTCACTGAATTTTGTTATGTGTGTCCCACCCATTAACTCATTTGGCCTCTCCAGCATTGTCTGAGGAAGGTGCAACCACTATGCCTATTCCACTGAAAGAAAAGTGCAGCCTAGGGAGGTTAGGGAACTTATCCAAGAATTCAAAACTAATAAATGGCAGAGCTAGGGTTTAAACCTCAGCAATTTAATCAGACACCTACATTGTTCTACCTGTTCAAGTAAGTGGAAGAAATCCTCCTCAAAGGCAAGGAAATGCGCACAGCCAGGGCTATACACGTAGAAGTGGGTTTACTTTTGGACAATATCCATCAAGTGTGTCAGAGTGGCTAGAGATTAAGAACTGACTACTCAGCTATGTTGTACATTTCTTCTCACTTCAAGGAAACTGGTCTGTTTGCTTTGCTTTCTCTTCAGATGAATTTAATCTGATTAAAGAAAATGGTAGTAATGACGAACAATTATTTAATCTGTATTCCTTCCCTGACTCATGTAGGCTGTATCAGAAATCATCAGTGGCTTAATTTCAAGAACTGAATCATGTCAGAAACTCCAGCATCGAGATGAATTCCAGGTAACTCTCAATCAGATGTTTTGCCACACTTCAAACATACATGTCATTATGTCACAACCCATTGCTTCCATGGCCAGCCTCTGAAATAAGTCACCAAACTTAATTGAAATTGCTGATTTTGAAATTCCCCACTTTTTCTCTTCTGCCTGTATGTTTAATAACTCAACAAAAGCATTACATATGAAATAAGAGAGAATAACTCACTTGTTTTTAAAACTGATTTAAATCGTCCTCCTCATGCCTTCGAATTATAAAAATGGCATATTTTTTGTACAAGTAAAGTTGTATTCAAAATTTTAAATGTGAAAGTCTTTTAGAAAGCAGTTTCTAATAGGAATGCATATTAAGCCTCACTAAAACGTCTTGAACTATGACAAGTAACCCCATCTCCATGGAACTGTGCAAAAAGCAAGGTAAAGATCATATTGCAGAAGTAAAATAGCTTCCATAATTGGGGAAAATAATAATGAAATCTGACCCAAAAATCTTAAAGGCATTTTAACATAACATCAGTAAGTGTCTCTCTTTAATAACTGAGGCTTGGTCTGATAAAAAGTAAGTTACTTTTGTACTTTTATGACAGTACTTTGTGCAAACAATCACAGCACAGAAAGGAGAAAGAAGAAGGTAAAATCTAGAAAATTTACAAAGGGAAAAAATGTAAAGCCACATTCCAACTATATGAACTCTTCAAATATGGATTATTTTTCAAGCCATGTTATTAAAAAAGCAATTAATGTTGTGGAATCTCCTGGAATTTAAATTTCCAATAATAAACACATTGAACTGGAAACAATGACATAACATCATGAAACCATCATCATATAATACAAAACATCCATGGACACATAACCAAATAATCATGATTTCCAGTTGAAATGTTCTCCCACTTTTTCAAAGGAGCTGGTGAAATTCATTTTTGGGGGAGTTTGGGAAAACAATTGGAGTCAGCAACACCCCAGGGGCCACACAGTTCATTTAAATGTATGTAGAGTGTCTGTAGATCATAATTAGAATCTCACATTTTTCTGACTTTCAGTCAATAACTTTGTATTTATCTGATATAAAGCAAAGTGGAAAAATTCCATCCATGTTCATAAAGGGCAAATATCTTGAAGTAGTTGAAGAAATCAAGCACTGTATATTAGTGCAAGCATGTTTCAAAAATAGCCACTAAATCAATCCCATTCCTGAGAGGCCTGCTGCATTCTGTAACTATGTCTGACGGGCTTTTCGGAGCTCTCCTCCTCCAAATTACCTGAATTTGAGTGAAATCCAGAAGGCTATCTTGAAAATTAATGGAAACAAAAGCTCTTCTCTGAGGTATTAAATCTGACGTAACATAAGCCCAGGACTCTGGTGGGCTTGAAGACACAGTGTTGAAAGAAAAGAAGATTTAAAGCATGTGTCTGTGAATGTATATGACATCATATATGAATCCTAATTCCTCCTGGATAAGAAACCAACCAGTGACAAGTCAGAAAAGTCTCTTTCATTCACATAGATGTGTCCATTCAGAGACTATTTAGATAATGAATGTCTAGTGACTCCAGTAAATATTCATACCACAAACATCTGTGAAATGTGGCAGGTACACAGCAAAGCACAGGGAAGAAAACAGCAAAAGATGGAATCTCTCAGCCTTGAGATACTTATGCCTACTGGAGGAACTGACATATCCAACTTAATGGAGCAGTGTCCTTCTAAGGGTACCCTGAAACGATGTCACTCCCAAAAGAGACCATGAAGAAGCACTTAAATACAGGGAATAGGCAGTGATTTATTTTGAATGTGATCGTCAAAGCTAAGGAAACAAATCATCTGGAAGGCTAAGAGAAATAGGATCTCAAGTTCGAGACTACCCTGGACTTCTTAGGATGTCCAGGCCACCTTAGACTACAGAGCAAAGCTCTACATGAAAACAAACAGAAGATGCCTAAGATTACCTCAGAACGAAATGTTTGGGGACAGCAAATGAAACCTCAGTAGAGCAAAAGGATTAATATCCAGAATATATGAGGAACTCAAACTATAACAAAAACACAATCCTATCAACAATAGCCAAATGATAAGAGGCACTTTTTAAAAGAAAACAAATATGTAAGGTAACCACAAACATAGGAGAAAATGCTTAATATCTTTAACCATGGAAAAAACAAGAATCAAAATTACTGTCAGATATCATCTTACTCCATTTAGACTTCCTGTTATTAAAAATAAAACAAAAATTCTGATGAGGATAAGCCTAAAAAGGAATTTTGATGCATTATCAATGAAAATATGCATTAGAATAACCATTCTAAAGAACAATATGGAGATCCCTCGAAGAACTAAAAGTAGACCTACTGTATGATCTGGCTATCCCTCCTCTGGGCATGGACCCAGAAGAACTGAGGGCAGCGGGATGCACGACCATTTTTATGTGGCACCATTCACTATAGCTACAAAATGGAATTAACCTGGGTGCCCACTGGTGTATGAGTAGATAAAGAAAATGCAATGGGTATACACAATTGAATCCTGCTCAACCATAGAGAAGAATAAAACCCTGTAATTTGTTCACAGCAGAATAGATGGAACTGGAAAACATTGTGTTCAAGGAAATAAGCCAGAGGCAGAAAGACAAGTCCAATTTATTTTAACTTGCAAAAGCTTAAGAAAGAAGCCAATCTGAATGTAGAATAATGACTTTTAGAGGCTGGTAAGGAGGGTCAGAGTGGATAAAGGGATACTGGATTTGTTCTATCCAAGGAGTATGCAAATATTAAAATATCATGCTGATATATATAAATTTATACAAGTTAATAAAATAATACAATATGGTATATTGCTCATCAATCATTTTAAAAACTCATAGTTGCTTGTCATATCATTATAAAATGAATTATTCATAAATGTGCTCCTTACTTCTTTTCTGTCCCTACTGAACTGAATTTTGATGACCTGTAGTTTAAGAAAATGGTACCTATTTTTTTAGACAGCCTCGCTGTGTAATCCAGGCTAGCCTTGACTCACAGTGTAGCTCAGGTTGGTTTCAAACTCATGTCAGTCTTCCTGCCTGTGTCTTCTGCGTGCTGGTACTACAGGCATGTGCCACCACCCCCGGCTGTTCCACAACTCTTAGACTCTTTATAGAAACATTGTTTTAGAATATTTAAAATACCATTCCCACTACTGTGTATTCCTTTTCTGTAGGGAGAGACAGTGAGGAATCAAGACATATTAACTTGATGTATGAGAAATACAGAGAAGTAAGAGAGAAACATTCATGAATGCCACAAAGCAACATGCAGTTCATTTCCTCAGCTGTCTAATGAGAATCAAATAGAGATGCTACATTAAACAGTGTCACATTTATGGATGAAATTTATATTTTGCAAATAAATATATATAAACACATATACTGCATATATTCCTTGGTCTATATGTCAAATCAGATTACAAATTTTGTCTGTATCACTAGAGATTACAAATTCATTCTTTGAAACTGCACTATCTTATTTTTCTGTCTTTATAATTTATTATACCAGCTAAACCACTCCAAATACTTCTTTATCCTCTACTATATATATTTTGGATAAGTTTGAGGTAGATTTATTTTTTTACTGTTCAATGTTTCTCAGAGTTGTTTTTACATATTTTTAAAAATTTTACTGTGAACTTCTATTTAAAGAATTATTATGCTCACTTCAGGAAAAATATATGGGGAAGACATATAACTCCTATGTATTTTTCATGTTTTAGATAATACAAAGAAAATAAATCACTATTATTGCTATAATAATGATAACAGCAACTTATGGATCCCACTCCAAAATGCTCCTCTAAAGTCTAGTATTTCCTTCTTACTGAGGTGGCCAAACAAATTTTATATCTGTCCCAGTTCCTTTGTCCCTCTCTCTGGGAAGCAGTCACTACTGACACATAGACTTGAGAGGAATGACAGAGGTACCCAGATCCACCCTCTTTCTGTAAGGAGCAGTCCAGGCAGAAAACATGAGACCACCCTGATGAGACCACAGGACTGTAGTGGTGCAGCCTGAGTCTACATGGATAGATTTATAAAGCTCACTTGACTTTCACATAAATATTCCAGCCTACCTGCTACAATTGATGTAGGTAGGGATTCTTTTGATCTTGATCTTTATTTCTTTTGTGCACTTGATTTTCTCAGCCAAGACGTCCAATATGAGGTTGTACAGTCCACTACTAAACAATGCTACTCTGGCTCAGGACAAAGCCTTTTAAAAATGCCATAGCATGGGGCTGGGGATTTAGCTCAGTGGTTCTGGCATCAGCCTTACAAGCACGAGGTCTCAAGTTTGATTCCAGGCATCACATACTACAATGCCAGGAGACGTAGTGCACACCTGTAATCCCAAGACTCGGGAGGCAGAGGAGGAAGGTTGCTGTGAGCTCAAGGATACCCTTGACTACATAGCGAGCTCAGGACCAGGCTGAACTGCAAAGTGAGATCCTGTCTCAAAAAAATAAAAAAAGAACCCCACAGAAGAAGGTGAGCTGAATGTAATCTATACACAATTCCCATCTATTTCTCCCACTATTACTAAAAGAAATATTCAATAATTATTTATATTTGTAGCAGGGTAAAATCAAGCCTAGATTGAACACACTTGATGAAGTTGCAATGAGCATTGGGTTTTAATCCCAGATGCAATTCTGAGATCATTAACCTAACCACAATGCTCTTTGGCTGTGCTGACATTCCTGCTGAAGTAAAAGGAGCTGAAATCCGGGCAGAAGCAGGGAATGAACACATAGTTGTTCACCCCAAGCCAAGCTTCTCAAATCACAGATGGTGCTGTTAAAGAGCTCATCATCACAAGAAGCAGTGATTTCAAAAAGAAAAACTGGCAGCTACTTTGATTATAATAGTGAACAATTTGTCCTTCCTCCAAGTCAAAAGTCAGAAATCCAGAAGCTTCTTGTACATTTGAAACAACCAAGTTCAAAATGTCACCTATTTTGTAAGCCTCAAATTATAGGGGATGTAAAGACAGAAATAAAATTACCTGAAACACATTTAAGCCTGGTGCATGACACCAGTGCTTCCATGAGTTCTTTCACCAACTTATTCTTTCTTTTTCTCCTCTAAAGTAGATTCTAATCAAATGACAGCTGGCTCTAACTGCAGTGGTCTGATGCCCTCACAAGATTATTCTGTGCCCGAAGAGCAACACAGTAGCCCAGCTGCTTTATCCTAAGCAACCAAAACTATGCTCAGCAAAGAATAATCAATCTAAACCACTTCAGTTCTCAAACTGAGCCAATGTCATTTACTTCTCTTCTTCTACCTGCTTATTTTATCTTAGAAATTCTGCAGATAGTCTTCCTCAAATTAATAATCTCTTATTAGAAGGAAAACAAGGGATTCCTTCCTGTCATTTTGTATGCATTTTTCAGCATTTCTCAATAATGCTGTGGTCTTGGAAATAAGAAAAGAGGTAGATGAAAGGAGAAAAAGTCCTTTGATGCTGATAAAATCTCAACATATCTCAATAATTTTCTAAATTGTTTAGCTTTTTTGGTAGGCATGTTATATAGGGATCACAGTAATATTATGAACTGCTAAAGTAAAGAAGGGTTGAGTTGGAATAGATGAAAAAGAATCCATAAATATGTGTGATTTCCCTAAGGAGATGATGCATAGTTAAGGATGATTAAAATAGTCACAAGGAAATTGTCACAGCATTAGATAATAGTATAAAAATAACTATAGAGTAATATGGAGCTTTTGTTGAAAGCTAAAATATTTCTGAGAGTTTTTTTTATTCAGTGTCTTTGGATCATAAATCCTTTATAAACAGTGTGAGTCTTTGCTCATTCATTTTGTGTAAAATCTAGTATCAATTATTTTGAATATTTCATAGAGACTAACGATTAGGGTTTTTCAAAGGCAGATATGACAAAATGCCATGAAGTCTATATGACTGTGAAAAGTAACTGGCATAAAAGCTTTTCTCTTAAGAAGGCATTATTGATTCTTATAAATAACTCCTTATAAAATATCAACAAAAATGGAGGAATGAAAAAAAGAAAGGAAGTACGCATTTTCTTAAAATACCCAAGAACATCTCTTATATGTTGATATAGTTTATAAAGTCTAGTCCCATACAAACCTGTGAAATCAGTCAGTACATTGAGTCAAGCAATTTTTCTATATTATTTCTAGATTTGAAATTAAGTATTTACCTTTGTTTCAAAATTGAGTGTCTTCAGCTGGTTTCACTGGGGGAAAAATACTGAAATTCTAAGTTCGATACATGCATTACAAGTCCATTGGGAGGACTCAGGAGCAGAGCTTGAGAAATCCGTGTAAGAAGTGAAGGGAATGGGATTAGCAGAGAAAGAAGCGGATCTGTGAGAAGTTGCTACAAAGACCTCGGTCACATTCCCTGGAGTAAAGATGGAGCTTCAGGGATGCTGCACAAGAAGACAAGAGACTCGTGGCCATATCACTTGTTTCCTCCCTGAGGAGTAGTTGCATGCACTTGCGCCCCCAGGACAGATACTCCCGCAGGTGAGCTGCTCCTTTCCTTACCAGGGAAGGTCTCAGCTGTGAGTTGTTGGTCAGTACCCTACACTCTAGGTCATTACAATGGACACTGTGTTACCACAGAAAAGATGCAGGCAGAGCTCCTCATCCACAGCATCCAGAACACCCATTAGGGTGGCAGAGAATGATGGATAAAATAGGCAGGACTTCACTTTACAAACAGCACATGAATACATCAATCTTCATTGAAGAAAGGCCATAATTCCATTTTCAAATGAATTGCATACTTAAAAGATCTTATGGTTTTTGTCTAAAATAGTACTCAATACCTTCATTAGGAGAATAATTTATAGTGAAAGGACCCGAGAATGGCTTCATGCTACTCTTTGATATACTCACAGCATTGTTCATTGACGTCACTAATGTTGTGTATAATAATCCCTTTTATTTCACTGGGCATTAACCACATGCCAGGAATGATACTGGGGGGAGCAAGGGCTAGATAAAAGATACCTTTATTTCTTTTTTTATTGAAATCTTTACTGGTACATTACATATACACATCATAATAACTTTATTTCTGAAAGCTCACTGGCTAGTGAAACAAAATGCAGTTAACTAAGTAATTACAAGTCAATACAAGTGCTTTGGTAGAGGCATGTTAACATTCCATAGGTGACAAAGATCGCCCAAACTACACCAGACCTGGGCCCTATCCTTCCTACTTTGGGTGAAATTCAATAAAGCTACATACAGATCCAGACACGAAGTCTGGAGAGAGTTTTACAGTCTGTTATATCCAGAATTCCCTGATAAGAGCAGAGGGCATCATGTAGGGCTTCTCTGGGGGACGTTCAGGGCTGGTGAGGCAGACCAAAGGACGGAAAATAGTGGACATGTGTTTTCCTATGCTTTCTGTAGGAAGACAAGAACTGGCAGGGCAGGCCGGCATAGCATTGGTTAATTTAAATATCTTCAGTGGACTCTGAGACAGTGGGGCTGTCCTTGTGAATTAGTTGGGATCTCCGGCACAACAGAACCAGTAAGACATCTATATGTTTAAGAGGAAGTTTACAATCAGCATTTGCTCATGGAACCATGGAAACCAAGAAAACTGTCAATCTGCTGTCTGTAGCCTGGAAGTTCACAGAAAATAATAGGATCATTCAGAGGAGATCAGGTATGTTCAGGGAGGTATGGCCATAAACAGTGGGGTCATTCAGTCCAGGTATTAGTCCTGAGAATCAAGAGAGGATGTGTCCCAGAGTCTCCAACACCTGGAGTTCCTTATAAGGGCAGGAGAAAAACAGTAGGTCCAGGAGGCAGAGAGGAAGTTACCTTCCCCCTCATTTAGTTTTATTCAGAACCTTGACAGAGTGGACGACGTCCACCCATTTTGGTGTATTATTTACTCCATCCACAAATTCCAATGCTAATCTCTTCTGGAAACACTCCCAGATACATTCAGAAATACTCTTTGTCATATGACACCTACAATTAACCAAAGGCCCTAGATTCTCTCATCTCTGGTGTGGGGCAATGAAGGTGAATGTGTAGGTGCCAAGAGTACAAGATTCCCAAAAAGGTAAAGTGGAATGTCTAGACTCAATCCTCTGCTCAAAAAAAAAAAAAAAAGCTACTAACTATCATCTACCTACAGAGTCAAAACTAGAACAGCAGCATTTTAAAATTGTATTACAATTTGGTTGCAGTTGAGTACCAGTCCTCAATGGCGAACATTTCCAGGAAGTGTCGGTGAAAGACTGAGCTGTGAAAGAATTGTACTCACACCTTCCTGTGTGGCGCAGGTTTATAATCTCGTCATTTACTAGAACGTGTAATGATGCTGGAAGTTAGAGTTAAAATTCATCCTTTTAACTACAAAGAAAAGTGTGAATGTAAAAAATCATTGTTACTATGAGGATAAAATACTTTTTCAGGGAAAGACACTGGAAACGTTTGCACAAGATTAATTGATATCATCAGTTATAATGTTGCATAATAATGACTAATGGAGAGCAGCTCGAATTTATTGATAAACATTCTGTTATTACTGTGCTATTATTTTCTTAGGAGAGACTGTTATAGCAATATTCATGTGAAATTCAAATAAAACTTTCTCTGCCTATTGTAGGAATAAACTAAACACTAAACAAAGTGAAGAGTAGACACAGTCATCAGCTTCCCCTGCCCTCCTAGAGCAAGACCCTATTCCCGGTCTTACACTTTTGAGTTCTACTATATCATTAACTATTTTCTCAGAGGTTCCAGTCTCTCCTTTAATCTCCTTTTCTACCTTTACCTCCTCACTTAACCACCACTGTTACATAATTTTTGATTCAATATCAATAAAGCCTGAGAAAATACAAACTGTTCTCTGTTTATTTTCTTCATATTTATCTAGAGTGTGCTATCATACACCTCTTAACCTTAGTCTGTGTTCCCTAATCTTTTCCTCAATGCGCATTAAGAATAGACTTCAGCCTATGCAAACTCCCAAAAGCACCAGCCCGACATTGTTCTCAGAAATCTTAGTTGGCTTTCAGTCCCCCCATGCAATTGTCTCCAAAAGAGGATAAAGAAGATACATACTACTTGTTTTTGTTTATCTAGATGCTTTGGAAACATTGTACTTTGTATTATTAACTCCATGACTCTCGATTTCACACCAGTGTTCATGATCAGAGCACTCCTAGTCGGCCGAGATGACATGAGAAGGTCCATCCATATGACACCATTACTTTCTTATGGATGTTAGCATCGCCAAGCACAGGGGTTTAAATAACATGTGGTCATTCTGTTTTGAAATCATCTAGTAAATCTTTCAAACACCTTGTTATTAGATTGAACAGACTGTGCAAATTATATATACAACATAAAGGTTTGTTGGATCTTTTGTGCCAAAACAACTATGAGATAAACAACATTAAGTGAAGAAATACGCAGATCCCTTCATGAAGAAAGACTAGTGTCTAAATATATGTTTTTCTTCTGAATTGAGGAATGGTTTTCAGAACGGTGTCATCTAGGAGATGTTGAAAAACTCACTGAATCCACATCCACAAGTCACATAATATGAATTAGCAACGAGTGAGATAGTGACTTCCAGGTAAGAGAAGCCATAGGCAGAAAGTATTTTTAAAATGAATATTTGGAAATATATCTGTCCATATGTGATGCTATTGCTGTAAACAACTTTATAATCAAAATTTAAAATGTGTGGAAATGAAAACTTTTATTAGGTTCTGAAGCTACTTGCTAATAGAATAAAAATATAACACCTTCTTATAAACTGGGAAGAATAAGTGATTGACACTAATAAAGGTGAAAGTTTATTTCTTGAATTTCAACAGAAACCTCTACAAGATTAATGGGTAAAAAATGACTATCATGATTTAATAAGCAAAGATAATGGCACAGTCTTTCCATTTGTACTTAATTCCCCCATAAGCCATTGTCTTCAGTTTGAGCAGTAGATAAAGCCAAACAGAAGCAGATTTAATAAAGAAAAAGGATTGTGGTTGTTATTTCACATAAAACTAAACTGAGATTTCCTAAACAATAAAGCAAATTCACTCAATTTGTTACTCTACATAATAGAGTTAATATTTAAGGATGTCATAAAATATTAACATTTCAAGGAGAAAAAATGAGTCACATAATGACAAATAAAATTGAATAACACATAATATCCTGCAAAATATTTATCCTTATGGAATTATGTATATATATTCACATGCTGAACTTTTGTTTATTTATGAATGATGAGTAAAATTTAATAAGTTTGAGTCTCGGCTATGTTTCCCTTGAGGCAGTACTGACAGTTTTGGAAATGTAAGTCTCTGCTGTAGAAAATGGGTTTTCCCATGTCCCATAGGATGTACCAGGATCTCTGATACCAATAGATACCAATAGATTGTGTGGTTACAATGCAAAATGTTTCTGGACATTGTCACATATCCTCAGAGAAAAGAAGTCACCCTCCTTGGAAGTCTACAGCTAAAAATTAAGACCAAAAAACCCAAAATCAGAATCTCCCACTCTTGAAATTCAAATCCTGTTCCTAACTGGCCTTCTCACATCTACATTTCCATCTTTATCTTCTAAAGCTCAGTTTATCAGCCACCTCCTTTTTTTAACCTGTTTAAACTACCACTTCCTGCCCGTTCCAGCCCATCTGCCCTTCATTAACCCACAGGATCTTACTTTTGACTGATGGTTTCCTCTCCCCCATGTCTTTATGACACTGTTTCATCCTTCTCTCTAATCTGTCTCACATAGTACCTCCTTCCCAGGACTTCTTTCAAATTAGCTTCTGGGAGCAAACCTACCTTCTAAATATCAAATACACCAATACATCGCAGTTTTAGTTTTCTTCAAAACTGTATTGTACTTGGCCCCTGGGTGGTTTTGGTTTCTGTTTTCCTTCCAAACTAATGCTAGATTTCTGGTAAAAAAAATTTTTGACCAATAAAATTGGTACTACTGCTATTGTTTGTGTGATGGCACATTAAGAAATAATGAACTACCATTTAGACATTAAGAAAAAAATGGAACAGTAATAAATATTTACATGGAAAGATCTTCAATCATATGCAGTTAATGAAAATGAAACTCTTGGAGCACACACTTACAATCCTTTGAGAAATGAATATAAATATTATGTGCATGTATGCAAAAAAATGTTATGGAAAGGTAGACTATTTACCATGACTGTGGTGGGATTTTACGCAGAGAGGGGGACACTGAGGCAGGCCCTTTGCCCAGGAAGCAGCTTTCCTCGTTAACAATGACTCAGCAGATTCGTGTCCAAAGGCTGAGTGCTGAACAAGACAGAGTTGTCTTCTTTTGTACAGTTTTTCTCTTTGTCCTGCTTCCATGGCCATACATTCACGTTTACAGTTTGGTTGGGTATGATTTAGTTAATGGAACTACGTTAGAACTGCACACGGTACACAGAGCTTAATACTGCTGCATTGTAAAAAGTTCCACGCCGGTGCTACCCCACGGTAAGTCGTTACATCTAGGAAATGAGAGAGGAGTGAGAGAACTTTTCATCCCAAGTCTTTACTTTTATGTATAGTTTAATTTTTCTCCTTCATAAACATGAATTCAAAAGTTATAAAATTTGGGTACTTTGTATGATTTATCAATATTTTTTGTTAAAAGCGTGATTTTTTTCAGACCGCAAATTCACAAAGGAATGAAATCATCCCTCAGCCCGTACCTGGAAATGGTAGCCATTTTATGAGTAAGATATTTGTAACCCAGTTCTCTAGTAACCCGATTCTTTTCACTGATCCATCATCTACGCACTCTTCCGTTTGGGATAAAAGTCGATCATTACCAGTTAGTAAACAATAGTAGAACTCTTTATATTTTCCCTATAGATATTCAAAATGTAAGCCAAAATTCTCCTCTCAAAAAAGTAAGGATATTTCTTAGAAGCAAACACTGAAGATTTATTCTGGAATTAAGTGGGTCAGTTTGACTTCTGCTTCTGCTTTTATTTATAAAGAGGGAAAAAAAATTGGTTAAGCTGATATGACTCTCACAAGATGCTTCTTGTTCCAAGTCTAGGTGCCTCACCAAATCCACTGGTAATTAATTTAATCAAAGGAGCATTTAGATTTTTTTTTTCAATTTTCTAAAATCAAAGGCAGTGACTCACGAATGTCTGCTGTGAGGATACGGTTGGCCTTGACTGTGTTCTCATTTTTTCACGGCAAGGTTAATTAAGCCAGTCGTGCTGCACAGCATCCTTCAAACACTGCCGTCCACTTCCTGCTTCTCGGGCCTGGCTGAGGGGCAGTCACTACGCTTTCTTTAACCATTAGTGATGGAAATGCTGCCGGCCGTGGCCTATGAGGTGTCTCAAGGGAAACTGTATGAATGGTGGAAGAACATTTAGGTGCACTTTCTTTGTCACATAGAGTATTAAACGAACAAATAAAACACTCAAAAATATCACTTTGGGAACAACAATATTCTTGCTGATTTTTTTTTTTTTTTTGTGCAATCCATGGATAACACGGTAGTTTATGTACACTGAAAATGGTGTAATTTTGCATCACTCTGAAAGGATTAGAGAAGAAATGATGGTTAAAAGACTCTATTTGGAAATCTCATGTGTCAATCCTTTCAACATAGGCGCACCTTCCTGTGACAGTCATAGGTCGCGGGTCATTGGATTAGCAGCCTGTTTTTCTGAGCATCTTAGGGAAATTGTGAATTTAATTCATTAAAAGTTGAGAATTCTTACAAATAAAAAGGTTAAAAGATAAAATGACTAAAGGAATAGAGTCATTCAGAGGAGATTACAAGATTTTATTTTTAAAAAATGAAATTGTAGCCAGCCAAGCTGGTACATGCCGAAAAGCACAGCACTTGGAAGGCTGAGGCAGGAGGTTCAACCTTGAGTTGAGGCCAGCTCAGACTATATAGTGAGTTTGAGTTTGAGGCCAGAGTAAACAGCATAACAATCTTATCTCAAAAAACAACAAACAAACAAAAATTGTGAATTAGAATGTATGTACAGAGGGATAAGTGGAAAAATGAAAAGTTTATGAACAGTGTCAGGGAAATGGCTACTATGAACCATAAAGAAGCTTTCAATTACAAAATTAAGAGACCACCTTCTTAGGGATGGGGATTTCTGACTCAAAAATCTTTCCTTTTAATCATAAGCAAGGAAAAAAAAAACTGAGTTATGAGTTCTGTGGCTCCCAGTCCTACAAAGATTTATGAGCATCCCTCAGCATTCAGCATTTGGAGCCTAAGCAGCATTTATTGCATTTCAGCGAAGTCATCTGATAGAAGCAATGGCCTCCTGTTACTGGAAACAGCCTGGCTTTCCAGGAATTTCCTGCTCTGGAATGCAGAGGTTCCCCATCCTCTTTGGACTCCCTCTTTTCTTGACTGAAAAAGGAAAATCCTCTTCTGTTATCTAAGCCTCTACTTCCCTCCTACCAGGAAAGAACAATGAATATTTTAAATGGAGAACTTTTCAGTGTGAAACTCTGAATTTTAGCAAAGTAAAATGTATTTAACAAGAAATTTCAATTGTCTCTGGCTTCTCTGGAAAGAACTAGGAAAATACCTGCCTATTTATTTCTATTTTCCTACCAGTGTAAGCATAAGGGGGCAAATCTCTTCCTGCCTGGACAGTATTGTAGCTTTATAGTTTTGGAACATGGATGATAAATATTTAATTGCTGAATGAACACATAAAATATTATATCACATCAACTCCTGGAATGCCAAAAGCTAAGTAGAAAGTAAAATTGTTGTCATTGGAGAGACAAAATGTAGATGCATATTAAAATAGATACAACTTTGATTTAAAAATAAATATAAAACCTTTGAGGACAAACAGTTTAATCATTTTTGAATAGCTTTTGCATAGTCATCAGCAATGGATGGATTTATTCCACTTAATTTCAATGTATAGTACCCATATACAGTATCAGCCTCCTAGGATGGATGAATGTATGTTTGCTTATTTATTTTGGGTCAACTAACACTGTACAAAGACCTGAGATATACAGATACCCAGTTAATTGATAACAATTAGACTTCAAAGAGAGAAATAGATGCACTGAGAGGTATGTTAAGGGATCTACTGCGCAGAAATAAGTTATACGATGGTTTAAGCAAGCAGAGCAGAAATGTGAAGGTCTTGTCAGACTTTCTGAAGACATGCTAGACTTGCTATCCACAGGCAGAATTTCTCCTTCCCCAGGAAAGCCTCACTTATGCACTTAAAATCATCCAGGCAATTAACTCAAAGCTACTCCTGTTATCTAAGATAATTTCACTCACTTAAAACCAACTGGGTATGAACTTTAATCATAGCTTCAAAATAACTTTGCAGAAACTTGTAAAATAGTGTTTCCGAAATTGCAGGTTCTAGTCTCCCCAAGTAGATATTAAAAAACAGTAGATCACACATAATGGTATATTTGGGGGAAGGAAAGGATGACACGATACTATTGTTCATTTGCTTCTTTGCTTTCAACCACAAAGCTTATTTAAAAAATAAAATATCCCGCTAGGCTGAATGTGAATACTTCCTCTAGAACATTTTAACTGAAGTACTACGGGAGAAATTTAAGAAGGAAAGGTGGCTTAGCTTCCAACCCAAAGGTTGAGCAATCTCAAGATTAAAATGACACTAGCCCCGGGATCTATTAGAGAAGTTTGTTAAACCTCAGCACTACCTTTGTGAACTCATTCAAGGTGTCTGAACTTCAGTGTGTTTTTTAAAAACTGAGATTATGTGCACCTTCTGCTTACTCAGAACACTTTTCAAAATAAAATTAAACCTGTTAAGTAATTTCTTGTTTGCTTGTTTGTCTGTTTGCTGGGTTGGATATGGAACTCAGTTGATAATCTGCATTGATAAAGGGTCTGGGCTGGGCTTGAACCGGCAATTATCCTGCCTCAGCTTCCTGGAGTAGGTATAATACTTTATTTATCATTCGACATTTTCTCTGAATTATGATCTCTGAATTTTGACATGTTGAGCGAGTGTTGAATAATGCTTCCCAATGACATCTTCATCCTAATCACTAGAGTCTGTGAATGTATTACTTTAAATGGCAAACAGCAATTTGCAACGGTGACTAAAATGAAGGATCTTGAAAATCCTGCATGATCCGTGTGAGCCCAAATTAATCACAAAGATTCTTAAATAAAGGTGGCAAGAAGACAGAGTGCCACCCGGATGGAATCAGCAGGAGATAAGAAGACATGATCACAGAGGAGTGTGTCACACGACGTGTCACAGCCTGGAAGGGGGCCGTCACCTAAGGACTGCGGGCAGCTTCCAGAGCCAGAGCAGCTCAGGGGACAGAGTCTCTCCACAACACTGCAGAGGGAAAATAGCTCAACTAACACTGATTTTTCCCTCAGTGAGACTCACTTTGGATCTCTGTCTCCAGAATTGTAACAGTAAGCTTATATTGTTTTACAAATATTGTTTTGTGACGCTAATTTGGGATCATGTGTTAAAGTGGCGTATAAGAACATAAGGTTGGTGACACTGCTCTGAATGCCATTCACTCTGCCATAAAGTGCCTGTTGTTCTAATATCCATTATTTCATCTCTCCAGCCTCAGCTGAAAACATATGGAAGAGACAAAAATGTACAGCTTTCTATGCAACTAAGATGACAAATAACTTCTATTTTTCCTGTGGAAAGTAAGAGGAAAGGATGTGGGCCACTTCTGCGCTGTATCCAGGAAAGAGTGAGGCATTTCTGACATCTTTCCTTTCTGCTTCATGCTGTTTTTAATGACACGATGCCTATGAGACAGATATTCATAGTGAGGATAAGAGAGCAAAGACCGTGAGATTCAGGATCACTGGTGCTTGTGAAGTTCATATATTTATTCCCGGCCAAGTACCCAGACTGTGAGAGTTAAACATTTTGTGTTGTTTAAAATATCACGGTTTTGAGTTTCCATTACTTACTTACTGGTAAACTTAATTTGACCCAGCATATTTCTATGTGTTAAGTAGAAAATTATTTTGCAAGCATAGTTTTAAAAAAAAGAAAGGAAAGCATGTTCCATAAAATTCCTACCCTTAAAGGCTAATGTCTTATTCCATTTTATGTTACTATAAAATAATGGAGGCTGGTTTAGCTCGTAGTTCCAGAGATTCAAGTGCATAGTGCTCTGTCTGATTGGCCCTGTGGTGTCTTCATTACAATAGCATCATGTTAGTGACAGCGAGTAATGAGCAGCCTGTTCAAACACAAAGACGCACATTCCAGAAAACTAATCAGACCGCAATGAGGCTCCTCACAAACTATCACCCGCACTGAGCCCCAGCTCTTAAGGGTTTCACCTCAACATTTCCAGAGGGGACCAAGCCTCCAGCACCCAGAACTATGGTACAAATACTTAACGTAGATCCTTCTGATAGCCTTCTACCACACTCCGGGGATCCTGGTGCTCTCACGGTGCACAATGCATTCACCCGATCCCACAGTCCCTGTGTCTTAAATCATTCCCTTGCCACTCAAATCTCTAGTCCAAAGTCTCATCGGATACGCAAGAGACATTTTCCACGGCGAGCCTACAAAATCTAAAACCAGTGACATGCCCGCGAGATACAAAGATGGAACAGGCACAAGGTAGATGTTTCTTTTTCGAAAGGAAGAAATAGGAAAATTGCGAGGGTTCCCAACAAGAGTATAAACCACTAGAGCTAACATTAAATCACACAATTACGAGATTAGTATCCAGCACACACAAGATGGAAAGCAGCTTCTGGGCTTCGAGCTCCTGCGTCCCACAGCGGTGATGCTCACACACTGTGGCTCTGTCAGGCTACAGTTGTGGTTGTGGCTTCACCCACAGTTTCACTAGGCATTTCAGTGGGGAGCCTCAGAAATAGTGCTCTCCGTGCTGTCTGGCTCACTCTGCTTTTCTTCAGTCGCAGTGGAAGCCGCCACGGTCTCCTGAGTCTTGCAGACTGTCTGCCTGCAGTGGCGTGGAGAGGCCACTGAGGTCTGATGTTTATTCCTTTCAAAGCAGGAGCCGAAGCCTTGCATAGTGAACCGCGGCGGAGTGGCTGCGGAATGCTTTGCTGGGAAGTGGGGAGGTGAATACCAACGTAACCATGAGCTCGTACTGAGTGGATGGGCCTGAGGACTCTCCGGCCCCGCGGTGGGAGAAGCGGCCTGAAGACGTGCTCAGCTCTCCTCCTCGTTCGCCTCCTGCTGAGAACCTCCCTTATCTTGATCTGGGCTTCTCTTTGTCTGTGTTAATGTGGATATTTAGTGGCTGCGGGGTTCCGTGCTTAGAGGCTTTTCGTTTATTCTTTCCAAGGCCAACCCACAGATTTTCCAAATCTCTCTTCTTCACTTGTCTTTTAATTAGAAACTATGTCTCCAGGCCTTCCCTTGCCGTGAATCTGACATATTCTGTTGAAATTCAGAACCATGCAAGCTGGTTCTGTTCTCCCAGGGTTTGGGATACCAAGGCAGGAGGATGGCCCAAGTTCAAGGCCAACCTAGGGTACATAGTGAGTCAAAGACCAGGTTAAACTTCACAGACTCTGTCTCAAAAAATAAAAATAAAGCAACTGTGTAGCAGCCTGAAGGCCTTCTTATTTGGAAATTCCCTCCACTAATCTATCACTGTTAAATCCAGATTTCCACAGAACTCTAGGTCACAAATATAGTGCAGTTAAATTCTTTGTTATTTCATGATAAGCACTAACTGCTCCAATTTCCAGTGAACTCTTCCTCTTTCCACGACTTCCCTGGCACTGCCTGATAGCTCATGTTTCTTTCAGTGTTTGGGTTAGCACTACTTAACCAGTCTTTAAGGTGTTCTCTCCCTTTCCCAATGGCCATATTTTCTGAGACCTCACCAGAATCATCAATAATACTTTCCTTGTACAATCTAAGATTTTTTTTCACGTATTTTCCCCCAAATTCTATAAACTTCTGCCCATTACACAGTTTCAGAACTCCATCTACACTTTCAGGTTTTGTTATAGCAACAACCTTACTCCTCAGTACCAATTTTCTGTCTTAATTTTTACTGTGTTGTTATTGCAAAATACCCGAGACTAGGTAGATTATAAGAAAAAGATGTTCATTTAGCTCATGTCCCTGGGATTCCAAAGGATGATGCCAGCATCTGCTCATGTCTCGGGAAGGCCTCATGGTGAATGGCATGGCAGGAGAGCCAGTGTGCTTGAAAGAGTGGGTAGCACATTCAGAAGAGAGATCCAAGAAGGTGCCAGGCTCCATATAATAACCAATACCTGCAGAGATTAATGTAGTTCCACAAGACCTACATCAGTCCCCCTGAGGGTAGTGTCAGGCTCTGTCTCTTAAAGATTCCACACATTGACTCCACCACCCTAGTGATCAAGCTCCTAGTACAGGAAGCTTTGGGGATACTTTCAAACCCTACCCTAGCCATACAAGCTAAGTAGCATTTCATTAAATGAAGATGACTTGGAATAGAACACAAGAAACTGAGCTATGAAATCCAGATTCACTTACCTGCTTTTAAAATGAGATAGAAATGATTTATTCTATATGAGAGGAAAGTATCGATCCTATTTACCATGAGCACAACCACATCCCTGTTACTATTTTTCCAAATCATCACTATCTACCATGAAAACTGCATTTAACATTGGAAACACATTTATTCTACTGAGTATTTTAAGCAGTAACATTGTTTTAAAGGCCCAGAATTTTGTTTTGAAAGTCAAAAGGTTTTCTTTTAGGCATTCTGAAAAGTATACAACCATTTCCCCTGATCCTGGTTCCAAGATATGCTGTATATTAAGCACTTATTTACAAAGAAAGGCTGCCAAAATAAATAAATAAATAAATCTTTACTGCAGATATAATATTCAGAAATAATCAAATTCTAATAAAAGAGATAAATAAAATGTGTATAAACCTATATATCTTTGCCTACCCATCTTTCCATAAAATTATGTGCTAATTTTACATTGCAGCTTGACTGGATTGAAAGATGTTCAACCAGAGCCTGAGTTCCTAAGGAGACCAGCCTTTGAGTCCGTGGGGTGGATAAGGAATGGCCGCCCTCACCTAAGGCAGGAACCATTCAGAAAGCTGAAGGCTTGGCTAGAATACAAGGGTAAAGGAAAAGGTAAACACGCTTTTTCTCTAGGGCTAGGGCACCCTTCTTCTGCCTCTGGACACCAGAACTCAGTAGTCTCTGGCCTTTGGACTTGGAAATTTTGTCTTCTTGAGATCCAAGGCCGTAGGACCCAGACTGAGCTTTTATGTGTTCAACCTGCACAAGATGTGGCATAGAGCAACTTGTCTGTCGCCATGGGAGTCCCTCAGATGAACTCTGCTAGGTACACGTTGATTTGCTTATTGAATATGACTTTTCCTTAGTGTGGAGAGTGCAGAATGTGCATGCTGACAATAAGATTGCGCTTAAATTCTTTGAATGGAATTCAGCAGGGTTCGAAAACTATAACTCACCCTGCTAATCAACTCCTTATACGTCTCTCATTGTATCAACAGAGCACAAGAACCAGTCAAATATTAGTTTCATAATGAAGAACCCAAACTAACTCCATTTTGTACAAACTATGCCAGGAGAAAAGATAAAAAGCAAAGCTCAGGGTTAATTCTTGAAAGATATGTTGATTTACTGTGTTTAGTCTGTTCTGAGAGAGGAGGTCTGAGAGAGGAGGTCTGAGAGAGAAGGTCTGAGAGAGAAGGTCATGCTAACCTTGTAGTTCTTTGTAAAACCAAGTGGCCTGATGTAACCTTAGCTTGTTTGTGCACTGCTATAAAAAAGACAGTCTCTGCCATCGGGGTCTTTCTGACTGGTTCAGTAGACCCACAGCATGTTGTGTTAATAAAGCACGTTTGTGATTATACGTGAGTTATACGTGTGATTATACATGTTTCATGGTGAAGAGATTTCAGGACCTAACACATAAGAGCAAGTTTATTTATGTTCTTCACTGTACTCATTAATTTACCAACGACTCAGCCTGTTACAATAGTGAAAAAGCAACACCAACACTGACCCCAGCACCTGGTCTCAAATTTATAAGGACAGATTTTTAGAAATGTTTGAAATAAATTCAAAAGTTGTGAGCAACCCATGAGGAGCACCCGCAAACTGCACGAGGAACATTGAGAAAAAGCCACAAGCGAGGCAAAAGCATCTTTCAAGTTCATTCACACATTGACTTTGCTAATGTATTTGAATTGGGTGAGATGAGGGAAAGTAGAAGGACTCTGTAAGGAACTTGGAGTTTTCAAACTCAGGCTTGGTTTAAGAATTTAAAATGAGTTATGGAGAGTAAATCCATCTAGACTCCAACTACCCAGGATTCTTTCCTCAGCGGTGCTTCTGACACAGGCCTGTAATCCAAGCCCTCTAGGAGGCTGACACCGGAGGATGGCAAATTCAGGTCCAGCCTGGAAAACTGACAGACTGGGGGAAACCTTGTTTCAGGAAGGAAAAAATTAAATTTAAAAAGAGATAGGGTGATATCTCAGTGAAAAAACCCTAGCACTGAGACAGACTCACAGACCGACAGACAGACAAAGAAAGTCAATTATTAGTTCAATAGCAAAAGAAAAATGCTAAAGGCTCAGGACCATCCTAGAGTCCCAGAAGAGGCCAAGATTCTGCCCCCTCCTGATATTTAGCAAAATATCAGACCGAAGGGCAAACTGTTAGTGCTAACAGCTTTGTGCTTTGAGAAAAATATTCTAATATCTCCCTAAAGCAAGATGAAGGGGCAACAGGTGTAGATTTATGTTATCATATATTCTGAGGTAATCTTTTAAAAACACGATTCTGTCCCAACATCTTCTGAGTAAAGATAAGCATGAAGAAAATAAAATATGAGCTCTGTGAATTGTATAGAAAAACTTGAAAATAATTAGGTAAAGCATGATCATACTTATCTTGCACATGTAAGGAAATTAAAAACTCTATATCTTAAATCTCAAACATCATAGATTCAAGACTATGAAGACAAAACTGAAAACTAAGAAAAAAATAAAAGTAGGAAGAGACAACAATGACATAGAAAATATAATAGAAAATATGAGCAAAACTGAAATATGATTTTGTGAATACAAACAAAATCTGATTTTGTGTAGTATAGCCAGAAGTGAGACACGTTTTACAAAAGTAAAAGAAAAACTGTGAATTGAAGGAGGACATCATACTGAGGAACGTGGATTTCTTCAGTCAAGAGAAATGACAGTTTCCAAAACTGCTGAAATCGAGGGTTGTCAGCCAGCAAGACTCTAAGCCGCAGAGGAAACGAGCCCTTCAGTTCGGAGAGCGAAGGACAGCGTAGAGGGTCCCTGTAACCACGAGGAGCGCTGCTCGCCCTCCGGGAGCCTCTGAGCCTCTCGTGTTCAGAAGACTTACGGAGAATTCCTGGACTGTGCGGCTGGTCCTCCGCACCTCGCTGCCACTCCTCTGGGGCGCTGGTCACTCACACCTGGAACCCTGCCGCCCTGGAGCCGTAGCTGGGGGTGACGCGGCCCCTCGTCCCTGCGCAGTCTGAGCTCCTCACATGCTCTCACTTTGTGGGCAGCAGGCCGCAATCGCTTACCACGAGGAATGGGCCAGGAGGTACTGCGCGAGGCCCCCACAGACAGCCTGGGTGCCACGTGTACCTCCCTCCCCGCACTGTGTGACAGCGACCCACCTCCTCTGATCATCAGGGTCACTTTTCCCACTAGCGGTTCTGCTTCACAGCTCCCTAATGGTAAGTATGTTGCCTACCTTTCCATGGCCATTTTCAATGTCATTGCTGGCCATATTTTAATGTCACTTTTTGGAAAAATGTGTATGGAAGTCCTTTGCTCATTTTTAATCTAGTTACTTGTCTACCTATTACAGAGTTGCACGAGTTCTTTACAAATTTTAGATAATAGTACCTTATGGAATATGTGATTTATAAATTCCTATTCTCAGTTCACAATCTGCAATTTCATGCTGTGAATACTTTTCTTTTATTGTGAAGAGACTTTTATTTCGATATATAAATATATCTTAAATATAAATATTTCCTATTTATTGATTTTCACTTTATGCGGACTGAACCTTTGGTGTGATCTCTAAAAACCCATTGCTGTAACCAACACCCAGGAGTTCTTCTCTTTTTGTTCTCTTCTAGGAATTTATACTTTTAGATCTTACATCTCAGCCTTTTGTCAACTTTAAGTTGATTTTGTGTACAATGTTAAATAAAGATCCAGTTTAATTTATTTTCACATGTAAATCTAATGCTACCAGCACAATTTACTGAGGATATCACCCTCTCTTCACTATGCTCTCTTGATGTTCAAGTTAAAAAGTAATTTCTTGGTATATGTTTATATTTATTTCTGTTTATTTTTCTTTCTTCTGTTCCTCTGACCCATATCTCTTTTTATGAACATAAGACTATTCCCGGTTTTATTTCTTGTCTCTCACACGGCTTATATTAGTAACACAGCACCACCAGGTAGTCATTGAGTCGGAGTGTGAGCAGCACCCTGGACGCTGAAACCCCATCTTCACTAGGAGCTTCTCCGAGATGGCGCCTCCGCTGGCCCTTTAGCTGTCACCTGTCATTGCCTTATCCTGGCTGTCTCGAGGAGCTGGAGTATTTCATCACATCAGTGATATTAATTCCACAGAGTAGGCCATGGGAGTAAACAGAAGAGAACAAAATATGCTCTGGATTTATATAGTTTATGTTCAGTGGTGAGCAAGAAAACTTTAACCAGAAACAATCCAAAATTGAATCTTCCCAACAATGTAGCATTAAAAAAAAAAAATAGTGCAAGAGAAACAAACGAATTATTGTCATCATGGAGATTTCAGTACACAGTACTTCCTGGAGTAGAAGTTGGCTTAAAAACAGCAGCAGCAGCAACAAAACACACTAAAAATACAGGAGATTTTAACAATTAGAACAACAAACTGATAAGCAGCTATTATAAAGAATGCCTCAACAATCAATTCCAGAAGTAGAATCTTTTCTTACAAACATGGAACAATTAAAAATACTTCCACCTACTGGCCCATTAAGTCTACCTAAACAAACACTGAAAGATTGTAATCAAAGAAACCATTATCTCTGCCTGTAATACAAATGTTTTAGAAATCATTATCAAAGGCTGAATAGACACATCGCATGTGTTCAGAAGTTAGACACTCCTAAATAACAAATAGGCCAAAAAAGAACAGTGAAAAGTGACAAATGTACAGAACAGATATGGCAACAATCCTACAGGCCCAAACAGAAACTGCTGAAATAATCTATAAAAACCTATAGCTGCAAAATGAACCTATGCATTAGAAGGGAATAATTTGAAACTGATAAACTAAGATTCAATTTAAGAAGCTAAAGATATAAAATATGCCCAAAGCAAATTCAAAGGAGGCATATATGCATATATATGTAAACCAAAAGTGATAGGATCATAAGGGTCATAAAATTAATAATACATTAGATAGTAGTAATCAAGAAAGCAAGAGGTTCAAACAAATAGTACAAATGAAAAGAAGTAACATTAGAAAAAAATACCTTATACTCAATATCTAATAAAATATTACAGCTGAAACTAAAATATTAAAACATTTGATTTCATATACCCATCTGATTTTTTTAACTGCTTTTCCACAAAATAAAAAATAAGCACATCTTTAGTTTACTGGCAATTTCTTTTTAATATTCAAGAATTTAATAATTTTATTTTAAAAAAGAAAAAGAGAGGGAAATGAACAGCTTTCCATTTAATTTATAAGTCTATTATATTTTCATACCAAAATATGACAGAGATAATACTTAAAAAGTACTGAATCCAGGATTACAGGATTGGCTTTAGCAGTGTAAAAAAAGTAATACAAAAATGACTATTTTACCTCAGGGATGCAAAGATGTTTAACACTGGAAAATGCATCAAAAGAATTCATCATATTAATGAAATTAGCAACAGCAAAATGATTTGAATAGCTGATAAAATTTGAACATCTTCATAGTTCAAGGAAAAGACTTTCAGATAATCAGAACTAAAAGAGAACTGTTTAATCTGATGAACAGTATCTCCCTCTCCTCCACTTCCCCCAGAAAAAAAGCTAATTTAAGCATTCCCTTCCTACTCATTGCAAAGTAAAGTTCTTTTAAAACATCCATTGATTATTGTACTCGAAATCCTCATCAGCACAATAAAGTAGCAAAAGCAAAGGAAAAGTAAAATAATTGGAAATAAAGGATGGAAATTATCATTATTCAAAGTTGATATTATCTACCAAAAAAGGAAAGGAATATGCAGTTAAATTATGGGTCTAGCAGGTTATTTTAAATACAAAATTAACTGACAAAAATGAAGTCATTATATTCTCTCAATTAATACTTTTAACTGGTAATATTAAAGATAATTTCAATTTATGTACCTAGGAATAGAGCTTATCAAATGTGTTACCAATAGTGTAACAATTTAACAAAGGGGAGAAGCAGTTCAAGGTACAGAAGCTCTGTTATTTTATGCTAGAGGGAAGAGACAATTAGTGTTTTCTTAAAAACTGGAGGACATCCCCTTGAAAATGGGTAAGGGCAGCTGCATTTTCTGGAGACTTTAGCTTAGTCACAAAGGGAAATCCGAGTAAGATCTGAAATGTTTCCACTTCCTAAGAACCCAATGGGGGCATGTAGAAATGAGCACCATGTTATCACGGTAAGAAATAAAATATTCACACTAGAACTTGTTCAGTCTTTGAAATATCCATGAAGTCAGATGACAAGAGACTCTGAAGCCAAGATGGGATTCTTCTGGTTGTCTAGGGTTACATCAATAGGGATGTTATGTATGTGACATAAATTGATGTTATTATCAAAGAAAGTGAAAAAGACACTTCAGGAGTGATACTTCACTGTTCTGGTTGGCTGTTTTCCACCAGCTTCCATCAACTTAAGAGTTCTCTATGTTTTGCAACATTATCATAAGCATCCTATATGTCATTAGCTTATATTATTCCTGCATTTGTAATTCCATTGATAACCTTTTTACAGATTTATGCAGTAACTGCCAACGCCAACATGCTAGTAAATTGTTTTCAATTGTATAAAATGTGAGAGTTCAGTGGTGAGGGACGTTTGTCCCTCTGTTATTCTATCGAGTGACCTCTCTCCTGTGCTACTGTTTTCGTATGTTCTTCAGGCTACAGTGACTCCTAAGGTTCCTCATAGGCTTCCAAGTATATTTCATGCGTCAGAAACAAGAGAGAAACAGAGAAAAAGCTGAATGGATGAACACGTGCACGGATGAATGGATAGAAAAAGGGTTCTCGGTAATATAAGAACATGATCTGAGATCTTTTTGGACAACAAACATGAAATCCAAGACAATTGCATTATTTTAAGTATTCATTTACTCACTTATTAATTATTAGCTATTGTGAAGATATATAAATAAGTTTGTGTTTCCATTGAGTTATCTTAGATAAGATAGGCTTGTAAATAACTGTAATTTATTGGGTTTCATACTGATATAAATGTGTCTTGATGGAAAAGTATCACAAAAGAAGGAAAAATTACTTGTGCATGGAATAAAGAAAGAAAATAGAAGAAAAAGCATTAAAATGCAAAACACATTTCCCAGAGTAGATGCTTAAGTAAGAAAAGGCAGAAAAGTGGCAGGGCCAGTTCTAAGGAGCCTCCATTCTTTGCTCCAAACAGCAACACAGCACTTTGAAGGTGTGCAGTGTCATCAGGGGTCTGCAGTGTGAAGGCAACAACAATACTGCCTGCTCTTGACAACCTGTTATCTGATTTGAGGAACTTGGCAATAAGAGACACTGAGAGATTGAAACGTGCATAATAATTCTTACACATGTGATTGAACACAGTCTCATAGAGCAAAGAAGAACAATTTTGTCCAAGGGGCGGCCTGAGAAATGCTTTCCGGAGGTGACATATTGGACTGTGAAATTTCTTGTTAAAAACTTTGGCTCATATTATTTTAATGCATATAATATGGAAAAAGTAGCTAGAGTTTTCTCACATTCACCAAGTCAACGTCATTAAAATATTATTAAAAGTCCAAGTGTATTTTTAAATGTAAAACTATTTTCATCTTTTTTCCCAAGAATGTTTTTCTCCATTCCAGAATTTTTAAAAGCAGTTCATGTGAAACTTCTTGATTTTTTTTAAAGTCTACAGATTCAAAGTGACTGATCTGTCATCACCAACAAGTGTGTCTTTTCTTAGCAAATATAAGTATGGAAAGCCTGAGAACAGTTTCTAAAAAATCTTAATCATTAATACCTCACTTCTTCAGACAGAAATATTGGCAATAGATCTGGAGAATGGCCGCTATAATGGCAATTTAATAAATACAAGCATAGATTATAAAATCTAGATTCATGACACTTTGCTTTAAATACTGGTGACAGTTCCACCTGATTTATGGCCCTAGGTATTAGCTGTTTCTGTTTCTACACAAAAGACAAATATGTTTCCATTGGGTAGATCACTGTAAGCCCGGTAGTGTAAAAGAATTATTAACAGGTTATGATAGCTTTTTGAAACATTTGAAAATATCTAAATAACACAAGTTAATGTATTAGTAGAATTACCAAAAATACCCAACAACTACAAAGTAGAAAAGTGGAAGAGTTTATGTCCAACATGGACAATGGAAAAGCCTCAAAGAAGAGCATTATAGCACCAGTTCCAGTAGAGAGACAGTGTGGACAGTGCCTGCCAGATGGGAGGAAACTCATGAGCAAAGAACAAGGTGTACTCAGAAACCACCGGAGGACTCAATTTGATCAGACTGTAAATCTGCATTAACAACTTCCTGTGATCCACTGTGAGTGTAAATACATAAAAAAGTACATGGCTGCCTCTGGCCTTGGTCTAAGAAAACTGTCACAAGCACTTGGCCGAAGTTGCTAGGGTAAAGAGGAAAAAGGCTGCAGCCTGTGACTCATCTATTTGCTAAGCCGAGAATTCCGAGATGTGGTGAGAACGAAGTGTAAATGACTAAACTCCGGCTCAGAAATGGAAATGCTTTAATGTCAATGGCTTGTGTTTTGTTCCCCTGTAAGGAAGGAATAAAAGATCTTTTCCTTCTTTCTTTATCCAGTCTTCAGTTGATGGACATTTGGGTTGTTTCCAAGACTTAGCAATCATAAACTGAGCTGCTATAAACATGGGTGCACATATGTCACTGTGAAATGACTCTTTTAATTCCTTTGTGTATATACCTAGCATAGCGATGGCAGGGTCAAACGGGACCTCCAATCCTACCTTTTTGAGGAATCTCCTTATAAGTGATATAAACAGGTTACAGATATGTAAATATCATATCTTTTCTCTGGTATGAGAAAATGAAGTTGTAAATGAGTTGTAGTATGTATAATTGATATTGTGAAGTAGAAAACATTTAAAAGGAAAGAGTGTAAGGGTAAGTAACAAGGGAAAAATAAATGTGGTAGAAAAAAGAAAAGAAAGATTGTCTATACCCATAAAGATAATTAAAAAAAAAATCTTTTCCTTTCTGCCCCACTGAGTTTCAGCTAAGATTCCGTAACACAAATCAGATTAACAGGAGAAAAGCATGGGACATAAACAACAGCCTGAAGAAATGGTTCGATTTGAGTGCTTTATATGAGACTGAGGAAGTGGGGAGAGTGGTGGGGAAATGTGGCGGCTCAATGAGGAAGGGCACTGAGCAGGGAAGGCCTGTTGTCCAGATTCTCCTGAGCTTCCTCCCTTCACGTCTTCAGCAGTCCGGATGCCCCTTCCCTCTGGGCACAGAAAAGGCCTCTTTCTGTCGGCATCTTATGACGTACTTCCGGAGACCTGCAGTGTTCCTCATACCTGCCGTTTCTCAAGTCTTCAGTGTAAAATGCTCAGCATGCCAAGGCACCACAGTTTGCGCTAGTGTGTCCCAAATGCAGTTAGTTTTTTTAAAATTTTAAAAATAGAAGTAAATAATAAGTAGGCTGGGGATTTAGCTCAGTTCCGACGCCTGCCTTGCAGGCCCAAGGTCCCAGGTTCCAGCCCCTAGACCACAAACCAGGATGGAGGGCATGATAACTCACGCCCACCAGCATTCAGTACCACATATCAGCGTTGGGCATAGTGAATTCACACCTATAATCCCAGCATTGAGCAGGCAGAGACAGGAGGACTGCTGTGAGTTCAAGGCTTGCCTGGGATACAAAGTGAGCTCAGAGCCAGCCTGAACTACAAAGCGAGACCCTGTATAAAAAAAAAAAAGTAATAACAACCTTGTTACCCGAAATTTTTTAAAAGTTAAACGCACGTAGAGAAATGAAAATCTCTTTTCCAGCACTAAACAACATAATCAATGTACATTCTTCCAACTCTTATCCATACATGTAATGATATATAAAATATGAACCTAATAAAATAGAAAATAGGCTCCTACTACACAGATTTATAACTCACTTTTTCTTTGTTGGAGACAGGGTCTCACTTTGTAGTTCAGATTGGCCCGGAGCTCACTATGTAGCCCAAGCAAACCTTGACCTCACAGCAATCCTTCTGCCTCTGCCTCCTGAGTACTAGAATTACAAGCATGAGTCACCACACCCGGAATTGTTGTATGTGATTACCAAAGATTGAATTTGGGACCTTGTGCCTACAAGGCAGATGCTGGAGCCATTGAGCTAAATCCCCAGCCCTACAACTCACTTTTTGATGTGAATAGCTTTTTATGAAATACATAGACATTCACATCATGTTTTCCAAAGGAAAAACAATATTTCTTACCTGGCCTATTATTGGCCAACTTGTTAGCTAGATGGAACCCACTGAAACTTTTCAGAAGGAAAGGAAACAATTATATTTTTAATCTAAAAAAAGAATAAATTTATTGAGAAGAAACAGGATATAAAGAGACCATTTAGATTATTGCAATAATCTAAGTAAAACATAATAATAAAAGCTTGAATGGACTAATTATGAGATATCGCAAAACACAAAATTTTAAAAGTTCGTGTTTGTCCTAGTTTGCCGTGAGGGAACCAGAGAGTGATGCAAGGACAGAATAGCGGTATGGGTGATTAGGAGGATAAGGAAGCTCTCTGTAAACAGAAGCAATAGCGGGATAAGCCCAAGTTATTTGAGAGTTTTCCTCTGCTTTCACAGTTGCCCCACCATCATTTCCAAGTTACGTCAATGTGACCACAGCATTATTTCCTAAATCCACGTGATTTCACCTATTCACCACTTTCTCCATTCCTGTCCCTTCTGTGTCCCTCTCAGCACTGTGGTTGTCAGGGTTTACCAGAGAAACGGGACTGATAGAAGATTAGCACATAGATATAGGAATGAAAAAAGACAAGAAGAGAGATACTAGCAGAGAAGATACATAAAGATGGATTTATTACAGGAATTGTTGTATGTGATTATGGAGGTTTAGAATTCTTAGAACGTGCAAGTAGAAACCTAGAAAATCAATGATGTCATTTAAACCAGTGGGGAACGGATGTCAAACGATGTGAGATCACATCTGAGGCTGCAGGCACAAGGACCAGGAAGTCAGTGTCTATGGGAAGGAAAAGATGAATTTCCCAGATCAAATAGAGAAAAAACTCAGACTTCTCTCACCGTCTTGTTCTGCTCAGCTCCTCAGTGGATTGCCTGATCCTTGCCCCGTCAGTGTGGGTGATTTCTACTCAGTCTACTGAGGTACATTCTTATCTTTTGAAAAAAAAAATCCTTACACTCACACCACACACACACACACACACACTTGCACAGAGAAAGGATATTTTACCAGCTGTCAGAGGCTTCCTTAGCCTCGTCAACTAACCCTCACCCTCACTACTATCTAGTGAACTGCTGCTACATGTTAGGCATTGTATTGGCTTTGAACACACTTTATTATGTCATTGAATCTTCAGAAAAAGACACCTTTTGCTCTTGTGACCTTGGTGAAATTTATTTCGCATTGTCCTAAGAGCCAGACTCCTCATCTGGAAAATGAGGATGACAGTACCGCAGGGTGCATCTGTTGCACAGTTAGTATTGATAAGTTTTCAGGACCGAAGACAATCTCACCGCATAGGAAGTATAGGTGTCACCTTTGACTCGGGTGAGTTTTTGACAGTACCCGAAACTGTCAATGCCATCTGCCATCCCCCTAGTTCTTGCCTGTTGACAGTTCCACATTTTGCCATCTCACAGCCTTGACCTGTTCCCCTCTCTTAGGCAGAACGTCTTTCCTGCCACCTCTGTCTCCATACTTGTGAACTGTCATCACTGTCACATGAAATTCCGGTCACATGAAATTCTTCTCTATAATTTCTCTGGCTCAGGAGAAGAAGATAATCTTTCCTCTTCTTCAGTTTGTGAAATATTTTATACGTAGCTATCTGATAGCACTGTCCTTTAACTCGAAGGCTATTTGTACACATATTGCTTACATGTGTTACACTGATGGTGAGTGCGCACATTTTCACTTCTAGGCTCTGAGCTTCTGCAGAAGCTCAGAGCAGGTGCCATTCCCTATGCTGTGGGAAACTAAACTTATATTTTTTACAGATCATCTGCTTTTTTATGTCTCATTTCACTATAGAATTTTTAATTACTTTAATTTTTATTTTTATTATTATGTTTTCACAGTGCATAATGATTATATTTCTGGTATGGAGTTGGTGCATATACATAACACATCTTAATTTTTTTCATCTCCTTCCCTCCCACTATTTCTTGGTTCTCTCACTTTTTATGAAAGATCTGCTTCCACATCTCCTTCTATCATTTTATTTTTGCCTGTTTCATCCATTTGCCCCTTTGAACCTATGTTTCATCCTGCTTTCTGCACTGACAAGCTAATATAGGTGCCTCGTCAAGAGCAACAGAGAACAGGCGAGAAATCAGAGGAAAGGACAAAAGTAGTCAAGTTGCATCTCTTTTCTCTCAAATTTTCTTTGGTCTGGTTACAGTTTGCAAATAAGTGTTAGTCTTCCACTCAAAGTGGTCAACTCCACAGGACCTGGTCCTTTCAAAGCCCAAGAGACCTACTCAACTGTCAGTGTGAGCATGAAAATGCTTCACCTTAGCTTATTACACAGACCCTACTTTGTAAAGGATCCCTTTAAGAGACATTCCCTTCTTCAATGATCTGAATTTGAATATGTCATTTTACCTCGAAACCATCTACCTAAAGTTTAAGGGGAATATTTAGATAAAGAGGAGAAGCTTAGGAAAGTAACTGTGAGTTGAATAAGAAGAAATCTTCCGTCACTCTCACTGAAGAAGATGCTAGTGAGGTTTGAGGCTGGGAGAAATTGAAAAAGAATTACAACAAGTGCTGAAGGAAATGCTTTGGGAAGTCAGTTAATGGTGAATCAAAGGATAGCAGAACAGCATGGAGGGTCTAATCACACAGAACTCAATTGACCTGGTCTTTGCCAGCAGTGCTTAACAGAATGTGAAGGAGAGGATTGTTAAACAAAGCAAAGTAAAACAAAACAAACCAAGAGTGGTAGGGGTCAGCTACACTGGAAGTGACAGGAGATTAAGAAGTCCTGGTATCCAAGGGTGTGAAGAAGAGCCACCAACAGAAGCCACAAAAACAAGGCCACAGAGGAAGAAAAATGATTCTATAAGAATGCTGACTGGTAACCTTTCCCTTCCGGACCATTCGCAGGAAGTGTCCATCAGATCAATTGTTCAGTATACTGGAATCAAATGGTTTGGTGACTGTTTTTTAAAATTATTTATGCTAGACAGATTTTCCTTTCTGGCAGGACAATTTATGTGCCACTAGTTAGACTTTCTGTAATTTATACTACAATTTAAGATATTAAAATTTAGATAACATCCTTGTTGTGTTCAGGAATTCCTCCTTGGCTTCCCTTGAAAATTTGATTTCACAAAAGCATTTCATTTTCTAGAACTTAAACCTTTAAAACTTCCTCTAAATTGTCCTTCACTACTCCTTGCTGTGCTGCCAAGAATTTGCATTTTTGACAAATTAAGAACACCTACTAGACTTTAGGCCATGATGTAATGTCACCATAAGGGAAAGAAAAAAAACAAGAAAGAAATGCAAAACAATTGCATTAAAGAAACAATCAAGTCGTTGACTGTGATATGGAACAGGAGGAATCGCTGTGTCTCACGTACTCTACACAAAGGTTACCAGGGGAACCACGCTCGCTTATTTCCTGGCTCTCAGAAATGTACCAATGCAACGTTTACATCTGTCTCTTTTCTTTTCCTTTTGGAAGTCTCAGTTGAAAATCTCTAGGCTTTTGATTTCCTTGTTATTTACCTCTTCAGTTCATTTCTTAGTACATACATCACAGAATCCATTAAGCTGGCAATATATAAAAAGACATTGATTTTTTTTTCTCAGCAAAAGTTATGAAAGTGATATGCAATGAAAATTTCTACTGCTCTCCCTGGAGCTTTTAAAAAATATGAAAGTATGAATTGATTTTGCCTGTAACTACTTTTCATTTTTGTTTACTCTTTCTCTGTGTTTAGATTATAAGTTCCTTCAGGACAGGCACTAGAGCTAGTTTTTCATATAATTCCCACAGAAATTAGATAATTGTAGAACCCCACTATGAAAGGTAAATAACTCTTTTCAGCTGTTATTTTATATAATTTTTAAAGTAATTTTGAAAATTAAAATTGACTTTTCTATTCAATTTGTAAAATAAACTCTGTCTGAAGTTTTTTACCACAGATAAATAATCACAACTAAAAAATGAGGTGGCAAAGAGGAAAGTGTTTTCGTTTTATTCTAATGACGTAGGGTAGATAAATGTAACTGCTAAATGTAAATGTACTGCTAGATGACAGACAGGCAAAATTCATATTCTCTAAAATTGAAGAACAAATTCTAAAGAACAGCAGAGGTTAAGAGTAAGAAAAATTTATTGAGAGAGAGAGAGCTCCTGAGAGACAAGGGAGGACCCTAAAATGGGTTGCCAAAGAGCTCATTTTTCAAAGGAAGTTTTATAGAGCACAATCACACAGTGCAGACAAAATAACAAGGTGGGTACCATGTGGGTCAAAGCTACAGTCGACCAGTAAGATTACAAGTATAGCATCTAGGGAACGGTGATCTAGTGGAGAAGCCACGCATGCCGCAAGTGTACATTGAAGAAGAAAGATGTTTTTAAAAAGGGACAGATAAGGAGATCCTGGTCATCCACTTGGCTGACTGAGGTCTGTCTAGATTTTATTGCACCAGGTGATCCTAATTATAGTACAATCTTTAATTTATTGCTTCTCCTGTGGAGAGGTATCTAGGTGTGGTCATTCCATCTTTATCTCGGGGCCTGGTCCTTCACGGAAGAGGCTCTACCCACAGTTAGGTGTTTTCATCTTCTGTATTGACTTCCTCAAGTGCCTAACCCTGTCTGACTGACTATAATATTAGTACCTAACTGAGCTCTCTATAATCCTAGGTAATATGTAATGTTTCTGTCCTGGTTTGAAACATTGGGGAGCAGAACAGAAAGATTTTCCTTTTTTCCCTTGGGTCTACTCAAGGAATGACCTCTGCTACAAGTTTTGTTTCAACTTGTGTAATGGAACAGACAAAGCAGATGAGGTGTGAATAACATTAAGACTATGATTAGGGGTTTACTGAGATTAATATTATATCATTAGCTAAGACCTTTGGTTCTAGACTTATATTATGACAAGAAAATGATATCTTAGTAAGATGATGAATTAAAATTAATTAATTTACCTGTGAAATATAAGTACACAGATTTAATATGCATTGTTAATTGGAGCTACTGGGCCACTCCCCTCGACTCGCCTGAATTTGAGTAATGCCCTATGGCCGCCTCTCAACCCTAATCTTTATCCAAAGGCTGAGTACCCAGAGGCAGAGATGAGAAAAACAAAGACCCTGAGCCTGTCCTGGAAAATTCCAAAATCCCAAAGCATGAAGGCCAAATCCTCCTGCATGACCTACAGTGACCTTTTTTCACCTGAAACTCACTAAAGCTCCCTGCATATGGCTTGAGCTCACATATCCAATTATAACAAAATGAATGATGAGAAACAGCTTGCACAATAGGCACAGCTGACATGACTCAGCACTCTCAATCGCACTGTCCGTCACGGAAGACCCACCGGGTGACATGACTCCCTTGGAGGTTGTCGTGACCACTTACCTTACTGAGTGGCTTGAATGCTCATGTAGGGACAATGTGCATGTTCATTGTGATATGTGGCTTATAAAATGACATGGGAAATATCTTGAAAACTGACTTGCTGTAAAAGGTATTTTCATTGTCATTAGTGTTTGTAGCTTCCTAACTTACCTAGTGAATTAACTCAAAGCAAACACTAGTCTAAAGCTATGTGAATAAAAGACAGTAGCAACCATCACTCCAGCACAATCCCTCTGCATTTTGTTAACACCTCTGTTGTCGCCTTTATGATTTTGTACTGCAATTGCCTAGCTACACAGCTATTCATCCACTAATCCTTCCTCAAGGAAAGGAGTTCAGGATATTCTTCTCTATATTCCCATGATTTATTTTTCAGTTTCAGTGGGTAACTACTGAAAACTTGAACAATAGCCATTTTTTTTTAGTTCTAAGAATATCTACTAAGAGTTCTTTGTCTCTCTAATTTTTCAAAAGCTATATCATCCACCCATCAAAGAAATTCTCTTTTCCTGGCTCTAAGACTTTTTTTTTTAAAAATCACATAATATAAGGAATTTGTGTTTAAAAGGAGCATGTGAAACAAAAATCATATTGTCGATATTGTTTCACTGTCTTTGAAAGATGCCTTAAGTAATCCTTCACTTTTTTGTAAACTTGCTTTTATTAGGGCAATGAAAACAAAAATTACAGATAAAATAGGATTTCTTACACCCTTTAGCTTCATATGAGCAATTTCTATAAGTTAAATGTATGTGTGATGTTTGCACAGATGTGGCCTATTTACTTCACATGTGAGTATGGCCTCAGAGTGAATCCATTTAGCTGTAAATGTCTCTAACCTATCATTCTTTATGTCTGAGTAATACTCCATCTTTTTAATCCAGCCTCCAGCTGATGGGCATTTAGGCTGTTATAAACGTAGGTACACGTATGATGCTCTAGTAGGATGTTTTTAATTCTTTCATGAATAGACCCAGCAGAGAAATTGAAATTAGGGTCAAATGGGACCTCTGATCTTGGATTTCTGAGGAATCTCCACACGGATCTCCACAGTGGTTGCACCACTGCATTCCCACCAACAGTGAAGAAGGGCTTCTTTCTCCTCACAGCCCACCAGCCCGGCATTTGTTAATTTTGTGACAGCAGCCATTCTTTCTGGAGTGAAATAAAATCTGAGTGTTGTTTTCCTCTGCATCTCTCAAATGGCCAGTGATGTTAAACATTTTTTTTCATATATTTCTTTGCTGCTTTTACTTCTTCATTTGAAAAATGTCTGTTCCTTTCAGATGCCCAATTTTGAACTGGACCTCTACTGTGATAAACTGAAAGTGTCACTGAGGTCCAGAATGTATAATGGCTTTTGTGAAATAGGAAGAAAATCTTTAAATGGGAAGGAGAACTGGGACGGCAGGCAGGAAAAATATTAAAAGGAAAAAAATAGAGACAAAACTTATGAATATGGTGGGGGGGTTGATGGGAGGGCAGGGCCATGGGAAAAAACAAGAATCAAGATATATTAAGCACATGTACAAATTCTCAATGATGAATGTGAGACACTTAACATATACCAATACACTTGCTAAAAAAAAAATGTGTATGTGATGAGTTCTATTGAACTGTTGGGTCCTAATTCCCAGTTCTTGATGTCCTTCTTTCTTTGGAAGTTTGCAATGTTTGACTTAGTTTCAGCTCCACCTTGATGCCTATTAAAGGTAATAAAAGGTGAGGGAATGCAATAGAGTAAAGTTCATGGGCTCTTTCCAGTTCTTTGTTATATAAAAGAACAACAACAATCAAAGTAAATTTCAGAAGCATCAAGTGCAAAAAATAACCCCGGGTTGCAAGGGACTTGCTTTTTTCTGACTAAAACCTCTCATTTCTAAAGGGAGAAAATAAACTCAGGAAGCCTGGATTTCCATTTTTGTCTTTTTTTTTACTAGAAGTCTTGTGTGACAGCTTTTATTGCTTTAAGCCTACAGAACACTTTAAACACTCTGGCCCTGGGTTTAGGCTCTTATCAGTGATTTATGCCTCTTCAAACCTGATTTTTAACTACATAAAAGCTGAAGAGAGATAGGATTCAACAACCACATTTAAATTCAACGCAGACATAGTTAGGAATACTCGGTTGGCCGTTTATTTCTATCCATTTAATTAAAAAATACTAATATTTCATGGAGATTTAAAAGGTTGTGAAAACTGCTTTTGCTCAAGTCCATGGTTTTC